>JANHGB010063878.1:0-11864 GCA_026283785.1 Coracopsis vasa | reverse complement strand
GCCGCCGCCGACGGGAGCGGTGGCAGCGGCTCAGGGTCGCGGGAGGCGATAGAGCGGCTGGTGCGGGAGCACCCGGTGGTGGTGTTCATGAAGGGCAGTCCGGAGCAGCCGCTTTGCGGCTTCAGCAACGCCGTCGTGCAGATCCTGCGTCTGCACGGCGTGGAGGACTACCGCGCCCACGACGTCCTACAGGACCCCGACCTCCGCCAAGGTCAGCGGCGGGCTGGGGCCGGGAGCAGCGGCTGCCGGCGGGGGTCACCTTTGGGTGCTGTCTCCCCCGCTGCCGGGGCTGACCCATAACCCGAGCCAGTCCCTTGTTTATCTCTGTGTAAGGCCACTGTTACGGGGCAGAGCCAGAACCACGAAGTGTTGATCTACTGTCGGCCAGCCCCTCGGGAGGCCCCGGCCTGTGCAGCGTTGCCCAGGTTGCCCCGAGGGCTTTGGCCTTCCCGTGGGCTGCTGGGATACCCTGCGGTGCTCTGTGTGGGAGCCCCTGCTTACTTCTCACGGGCATAGCTTGGTTTTGCGCACTTTCTTGCTTGGTGTTTTGTCTTTTCCTTAGTTGTTGCGTTTGGTTGCTTTTGTAGCCCCTGCTGGGCTACGTGCCAGGGTTTTAGGGTTTGTGGAGTTTGAAGCATATCATAGAAATGTGCTATTGAGGTTGCCTAGATGTCCCGTTTGGTTTCTGTTACCCTTACTGGGTCCAAGAGTGTCTTGGTTATCAACCCAATGCAGTTATGTTTATGGGGGCGATCAGGCTTTTCATGCCACATTGCGCTGCCTAGTTAACAGATACAGAACTGTGTTAAAAGACCCCTAAAATACTTAGTTATCAGATTTCACCTTCTCTTGGAACAGTGTGGTGAAATTTCATTAATTGCAGGGACTGTACCTCTTGATTCCCTGCTGGCACAGACTGTGGGGTTCCTTTGATAAAGTACAAAATTATGCTAATCATTTTCCCCATTATTACTGCTCATGTGGTAGAAGCTATTCCATGTATTTTTTTGCCAGTTGTAGAAAGCTAGTACTCTGTTTTTGTAATGCCTTTCCTCTTCTCTATGCGTAGCTGACTGTTGAGGCTTTGTGTGGTTATTTAAGAAAGTTTTAAAAACCAAAACAAACCAAAATGGCTAGATAGTAACTAGTCTTGCAGGTGGATGGCATTAACAGTTACTGTCCAGAACAGACAAAAATGTGCTTTAAAGCCACATGCTGGCATGTGTCGGGTGACTTCCTTCTCCCGTGTTTTTGGTATCATTTGACTAATTGAGTTTTTCAGTAGCTTTTAGGTGAAAGGTTGATTTTTACAATCTGTGGTGCTTTTCAGTTCAAAGGTATAATAGTTGGTATGGTATAAAAGCTTAAGTATTGGAATTTGGGTGTGATGATGTTTTTTGTTAATGTTGTTTTTGTTCAAGTAAATCTTCTATTACCTTTGGCAGTTGAGCAAGTCATGGTAGTTTTTTAAACTTTATTTACATATCTGAATTTATTAATTGTACGGTCTGCTACAATAAACTTATAAACCAGCTTTGGCACTTCTCTGACTGCATGGAGACACAGTTTGATTTATTAACTGCATTGCTGGGTGCATGAGTTGATATAGTTTGTTGTACTGTGAGGCGAGTGACAGAGCCAGTACCAGAGCTGGAGCGCTGAAGAGTTGGAGAGCTGCTTTCAAGGCCAGGAGGCTGTCTTACTGCTTCAACAGTATTACCTACTGCACCCTAAAAAAGCCAGTATGTGCCTGCTTCTCTTGGATGGCAATCTCTGACAGAGGAGGGGGCAGGGCTGCTGAAAGCTGTAGCTCTGTAAATTGCCAAGTGTGATTAGCAGTGACTGCCTGAAGACTCTTAGTCTCCTCCAGGATCTGGCCTCAGGTTCTGAAAAGTTAGATATGCAGAATGAGACACTTTCCTAAACCCTCTCTGTAAACATAATCTGCATTGCATGCATGTGGGGTTAATGAGGGGATGCTGAACCTTTAGCTGTGAAAATACCAAATACATCAATTAAAGGTTGATCTATAAGGAGATTACTGTATGTGAGTTGCTCACCAGCTTTGCATTAGATCATAGAATCAACTAGGTTGGAAAAGACCTTTAAGATCATCAAGTCCAACCTTTATCCCAGGAGTGCCAAGTCCACCACTAAACCATATCACTGAGGGCCTGAATGTAACTTAAATGTGCTTAAATGAACTAAACTTACTATATATATATATGCTTATACATATATGTAGGAAGAGCACTGTGTTGGAGAGATGGTGATTCAGGCAGGTCTGAAGTGCTGGTTGGTTTCTTTCCTGTATCTATTGAAACACCTTCTTTTCAGGTTGTTGCAGTTCAATTGCTGAAACTTGCCCTGTGTTAAAAATGGCAATTTGGAAAACCAAAGCAGCCCCTGTACCTGCCTCTCCACCTAAAAGAACATTCAGATCTGTTAAACTAAATAGGTTTTGATACTTCCTGTGATTTATCTTAACTTGAGCTGAGGATGTGCTTCCCTGAAACAAATCCTTCCTTATTAAAGCTGGTTTAGGAGACCTCGGTACACTCCACGGCAATCCAAGTTCCTCTAAGTTGGCTCTTCCAGAAGTGAGTAAGCTCTCAGCTGATGGACAGCATTAGGCTGGTTCAAGTCATTAAGGTAGAAGAGAATCTTGGGATTACATACTGGATGAATAGTGGTTTAAACTGTTTTGAGCTGTTGTGGTAATTCACCCTTGGATTTTTTTCATTTACATTACCTCAGCATAGGATGCTGCCAGGAGGATGGTTGTGATCCATTCTCCCACCCTTGGGCCAGCCTTCCGACAGTCTTGCTTGCTCCGGTGGTGACTGTCTCCATGAAAATGCGTTGCTTTCTGGAGCAAGCATGGTTGAAGTGAGATTGGTTGCATGAGTCTGTTCTTTCATTTGCTAGTGCTACAGCTGGCAAGAGAGAGGTTACTAATTGGTAAGTGGAGTTGGGAAAATGGGGTGCGAGTGTTCTAGGTACCCCTTTCAGTACCACTTTGCACTCATTCTGGTTTTGCAATTACTTTAAAGTGTGCTAGTTCAGCTGTCGAACTGTAAACCTGATATGTGCAGTGTGGTTCAGCACAGAAGCTGCGGCTTCTGAAGCACACCAGGGAATGCTGATCTGCAGGGAGGGGGAAAGATATCCCTCGGGATGGCTTGTATTGCCAAAGGATTCATCATGAAAGCGCATCCTGGGTGCAGCAAGTATAGACCAGGCTAACTTGCTTTAACACCACTAAAACAGTATCAGTAACTGCTCTACTAAGCAAGTAGTTGACTAGCCAGTTCAGGAGGTGTTCAGTTTGTAATCTGTTTGAGCCCTGGCGTGAAGGCATTTAAGGCAGCTTATCCAATGCATGAAATGCAGCATACAGAGCAACTAATCTTGATTGTCTTCATGTTTTTGTCTGAAGTTGGATAGGTCCTTGAAAGTGCTATTGGAGCTGCTACGTATATGCAGCTGAGTCCTTGAAGAAGATATTTCTGTGAAATGCTTATTAGCAGTCAGTTTATTATACAGAGCCCTTGGTATTCAATTCATGTTTAGCATTGCAGTATCTTAAAACCAAATCCTGTTTTGTATCTGCTGTGGCTCCTCTGAGTAGGGTTATCCTTAAGCATGCCTTACTTTTGGGACTCAGTTTTGCATTGCAACTAGTTCTGTGTGCTGAGTGCTTAAGGAGTGTTTAAGACAAGCACTGCTAAACACAAACTGACATTGAAGCTTATGGTTTCTGTAAACTGATGAAGGCTGTAATGAAACACTAAGGAAGAAGTTACAAGTGGTGATGCTGGAGATTATGCTAGATGGTTATGGGTTCTCTTTGGCCTTGATTTATATGATAAACTTGCTGGTTTGGACTTCTAAAGCATTGACTGTTCAGACACAAAACCTGAAGTCAAATAAAGTCTTCTGGCTGGTGTTGTACTTTGTGGTTAGGAACACTTTGGGTTTTTTTTGTTTTGCTTTTTTTTTTTTTCCTCTCTCTAGGTTACTATTGTAGTGGTTTTTTTAAACACACTAAGAGGGTTGGCCAATGCCCCTTTGACTAAGGGGAATTATTAGCTCTATTTCATCTTTTATGCATTAAAATAATAATCCAATCAGATATTGATGCACTTATGCATGTATATATATTAATATAACACTTCCAAGTGTTTTGAGTTCCAATAAAGGAAGCATAATTTGCTTATATGGTTATTTTTTTACTTCAAATATTTTGGGGTTTACCTTTAGACTCTTTAGAGGTTAAAATGTTTTCTAAGGGGAAAGCAAATTCCTTTATGTTTTCTGCTGTACAGGTCTAATATTTGCTGTTAGTACTTTGACAGCCTATACTAAAGCTTGCACTTGCTTGTTTAGAGGGCTGACTTCCAAGGTGAATCGGCTCTGGAAATCTGTAAAGGCACTTTTGTTGTCTGGAGGCTTAAATTTGCTATATGGGCTTCTGTGCTTTTGGTAGAAAAATTCCAGGTATTGCGAATTGAAAACGTATAAAGATGTTAATTCAAAACTTGGTATCTTTAGTAAGTGCTGGTGGGCTTGGTGTGGGAGCATGCAGATGTAGAATTTGGCTATTTCCTCTGCTATAGAAATAATGGCTTTGTGTGAAGTGTCATTTTAAAAATGGCAAATTAGATACAATGCTTCTTCTGTTCAATTTTTTGTGATGTCTTTAAGTGCAAGTCAGGATTTGGTTTATACCAGCTAATCAGTTAGTATTTTTGGATAGTCTTACATTTGTCTTCTAAGAAGTATAAGCTTTACTTATGTACTTCATAACTGTGAGTCGAGCTCAGTTTTGTTTAATGGATGCTTTCAAAGAGACTTCAGCCTTTGTGCCCCTCCCATGGGCTGTAAGGTCTGGCAATGAAAGATAAAGCAATTTGAAATTCGTAAGGCTCCTAGAGGTGTAAATGTGTCTTGCAGTTGAAATTGGACTAGTAAATGTAACTGTATTAATTCAGTAAGAACATAAAGTATTTTAAAGTCCCTTTGGGAAATACAAAGGGTAACTGAATGTAAACAGTTCTCAGTATTTTCCAATATCTCTCATTTAATTGATTGGAAAATCATATTTGCTTGTTTCCTGGGAGAGAAAAGAGGCACTACATTTTCCCAGCTCCTGTTTGAAGTCAGTATAGGAGCTGACTCTGTATCTTTCAGCCACATCTTTAAGTTGGAGTGAGGACCAGCCTAACTGTAATGTAGTTTTTCTGGTAGTGCTCCCGTTACATAGATAAATTTTTGCCTCAACGGGAAAGAAATTAAAATATCAGTAGTATTGTCAGGTGGAAGCAATGTATTCTGTTTAAAATGCCGTACTATTTGGAGAGGGCAGAAAACTTTTAATACTCTTCCTATTTTTTTTTTCCCCTCTTGTGCAGGAATAAAAAACTATTCCAACTGGCCTACCATCCCACAAGTATACCTCAATGGTGAATTTGTTGGTGGCTGTGACATACTCCTCCAGATGCATCAGAATGGAGATCTCGTAGAAGAGCTGAAGAAGCTAGGAATCCGTTCAGCGCTTCTGGATGCAGAAAAGGACCAAGACAAAAAGTAAAATGAGCAAAAAAAAAAAAGATGCTGTGACAGGAATAAAGCAAATCTTCGATAAGAACTTTTTACCAGTAAAGCCTTACGTACTTCAGCTCGAAGAAGGCATTTGTTGGAACTGACACTAAGATTTTTCTGTGAATGTCTGTTAGTTCATGGTAGATGTAGTGATCTCAGTATTTTGATTTATGGATATTGTGAAAATTTGAGTATAACCATTGCACTGTAAAGCTTACATTTGTGGAAATTTGTGTTTGGAAAAAGTTCACTTCTGAAACCATTTTCTTGGATTGAGGGGAGTAAACCAAAAGAACTTGTTTTTTTATGGATTTTGAGTGTGTGTTTCTCTGTTCTTTGATACATGAACCTACGCAGTGTTTGCGCTGCCTTGCTCCTTTTGAAGAAGTGTCAAGTAATAATGCATTCGTTTTGCTGTAAACTCCTTGTGGTAAGACTTCCTGAGAGTCTGTAAAACTTCTGTAATCACACATGCTATAGGAGAAAAATAGTCTTCAAACAATATAGGAGAGAAAAATTATATGAAAGTACATGAAATATGCTTTCATTCCAAAGAGTAAAAATAAAGGCTTATACAAATAACATGTATAATGGTCATTATTACTTTGTAACTTTCTGATAGCTTTTAAAAGGTTGTTAAGAATTGTGCCTAAGATTTTATAAAACCTTTTCTACCTCTTGCAAAGTAGCTTTCCTCCCGCTTACATACTTTGTATAAGTTCTGTGTCAGTGCTAAAATGTGGGAGTTATTTAAGGCTTCAGTATTCTATCTTGAAATAGTACAGGAAAATACTGCAGTTACTACTGTAATTTTGTATTATTTGCTAGTTACTCAGCTATCTTTTTATATTTGTTGTATTTCCAAGTTATTTTCTCCTGACTGCTGTGCTCTGCAGAATAGGGTCTTCAGACATGGGATTAACAGATGAAATATTTCATGTAGATGAGTGCAGCAGAGAGGCTGCTGAATAGATAAATACTTCTTTGTGGAAAGTCCCTGAAGTCTTCAGTGCCTAACTAACCACATTTCTCTAAGTGAAAACATAATATTGACCAGTGTAACTTCAGCTGTACAGCAATACTGCTAAGGTTAAAAACTAACCAAGCTGTTTCTGCTTTTATTAATATAAACTAGTTTGCATGTCAATTAGGAAAATGATTGGAAATAAACTGTATTTATGCTGATTGTCTACAATAGTTCCTTGTCATTTTAAATGACTAATGAAACTGATACTACTTTTGTTTTGAAACCTAAAATGTTTTCCACTGCATGGGTTAGTTTTAGAGAAAGGAAAAATGATTAAATGGTTAGTGAAAGTCAGGATTGGAACTTGTAGACAAGAGAGATTTGATGCAAATTCCAGTTCTAAATATTTCCTGTCCATTTGAGCAAGCTGTCCAATGGAGCAACTATACTGGTACATTTGTTGCAGAATTTGCCAAACTGGTTACAGTAAGCTTATTGTACAGTTACAATGCGATCAGTATCACCAGTATTAAATACAGCCTGTACATTTTCTGTGTATTCACTTGTTTGTGACAGCTGCCCGATACCAGTGAAGGTGGCTGAGTGACCACTTGAGTATGAGTAAGTTACACTCAGAGGCAGTCACTTGTGGCTGTTGAGCATGGAGATGCAAGTGCAAGATTTTTTTTTTCTGTTCATACACCACAACCCCATTCATGAAATGTGAAGCTTTACGTACAGATTAAGGTTCATTCTGAGCATTTCAGCGTTACCTCTCTTTGAATTCAAATTAAATAAGTTTTCTTATGGCTAATCTTCATGAATAGTTTTTGCCATTCTGAAAGTAAAATGTTTTGAAAATAAGTGAATTTCAAAAGTCTTTAGTTATTCATGTCAAAAAGATGTATTGAAATGGATGTACACAGTAAATGAAGAGTAAGATAACAAAGAAAATCTGCTTCAATGGTTAACTCTTAGTCTGGCTACTAAATAAATCTAAAAAAGCAAACCCACAAATCTGCTGTTTCATAGAGCTCTATTCTTTATTCTTCTGTGAAAGCTGAATATTTTTCAGTACTATTTGCTAGTTTAACATAAAGGTAACTTTAGCATTGTCAAGTGTTTCTCCTCTCAGCAGCATTTTTTTTCTCCCAGTATGAATTCCTTCCTTATACTGAAACGATGGCAGTTTTTTTACTTTCTCTACTTTCTTCACTCCCCTTAGACTTTTGAATCGGCTAACATTTGGCATAACGTGCGTAGTATGTCAAATTATAAAACTTAAGATGCTTGCTAAGTGGTTTATTTTGGGAGTTTACAGGAAATATTTTCCCCAAGATACTAGCTTGGCTAGGTTGATCCATTTTAGGAGATGGACAGTATTTTGCTCACCAGCTTTTGCTATCCTTCCAACTAGATGCAAAAGGGGTGCTTCCAATCCAAAAGGAATGCTGTTGCAAATAAGCTGACTTTGTGTGTGTGTGTGTGTGTGTGTGGAAAAGAAATCATGCCTCTTGTTTATGAGAGATTGGCACCTGCTTTTGATGTGCTCCTTGGCAATGCGAGAAGGCAGCTGGTAGTACTGGAGTCGGGGGTAATAAATCAGTGGGTGTGCTGAGCTAATACTGGGGAGCTGGTGCTAGCTGGGAAGATCCATGGGGACTCCCTGGCTGGGAGGATACGAAGGGTTCTGTGGAGGAAAGGGTGCCTTTTTTTTTTCCCAAGAGGAGTAGCTTGTCACAGGAGGTAAGGGGAAAGATGGGAGAACCACTGGCACTGCTGCTTGTTCTTCCCTGGGTACTCTGCAATAAGTGGAGATGGAAGAGGTAATGATGGAAGAGGAACACAGCTTAGGAATGCTGGCTGAAGTTGCAGGGAAGGATAGCTAGCCAAGGGCAAATATGGGGAGCTGCCCTTGCTGTCTTTGTTAAAGAAAGAAGTAAAGCTACCTGCTCTTGAGTTTGATCTACTGGGCTAAGAATATGGCAGGTGTCAGGGCTGTGCACATTGCCTCCTGCAGGGCTTCTACAGATCAAGGTTGTATGGAGCTGCCAGCTCCAAAATACCGTGAAGTTCAATTCCCACAGTTTGTCCTTTGTGTTGCACTGGGCAGGCGTTCTGGCTTGGCTGCTCTTTTGGTGAGAGACTTCTGCACTCATTTCAGCCATGTTGCACTGCTGAGGGCTTACAGTGAGATGAGTGCACGTAAACTGTTATCAATGATTGGTTTTATATTATTATAGGATTGTATTATGAATGCCAAACTAAAAATCGTAATTATTTTAATTTTATTCTGAAGATGCCCTTGGTGGTGCTCCTCAGATGGTAAAAGGCTGAGCTGAGTGGACCAACCTATTCACCAGATCATAAATCAAGCTAATCCTCTGCATCTTCTAACACTCCTCACCTCTTGCATATAAAGCAAGGTAGTTTGATTTAAGCAAATGAGACTGTTACTATTCTAAAACTGATCTGTTGCCCTAAGCCTTTGAAGAGAAAGTAGGGTTTCTTTGCTCTTCATGGACTGGTCCTGGTGGGCAGAAGAAAGCAGGTTACAAATGCTCGTTATTGTGCCATTAGTTTTGATTTGGGAGAATTCAAATCAGTTAAACCAAAAGTTGTTTCTCTGAGAAAATGAGCTGTTAACAGTTCAGGGCATCTTAATGGGTTGCATGGTAAATGTGTTTCTCAGCCAGATGACTTTTCCCTTGCCTTAATTTTGATAGCAAATGTGTGTATGTGGTTAGTATTCTCCATTGCTTATCTACTCTGGGGGGAAAAAAGTTTATACTGTTTAAATGCCCTGAAATACTTGCCTTTATTTGAGTGTGACAACATGGAGACTTGCTTTCATGTTCTCAGTTCTGCGAGTCTCTTTAAAAAGTGGGCTAGGAATCTTTGGCATAATTTTTCCAGGAGCCTGTCAATGTTAACAAAGCAATCAAGTATAGGAACATGAATTCGAAGAATCATATCAAGGAAAATCTCTCCTGAACTGGCACCAAGAATCCCATTATGGCCCTGTCAGTACCTGCATCCAAGAAGGGTGATATTAAAAAGCAGTGCTGGAAGCCTGAACAATAAATCCCTGTCTAATGTGGTTTGCATGTCCCTTATGCAGAAAACAGATCTTACATGGGTTTTTTCAGCATCTGTATTACAGGATTGTGTGAGGAAAAAACGCTCATGAGTTACGAGGTATGCATTGCCTGTTAAAGAGCCCCCATGAGCGAAGGTGGAAAGACAGGAAGGAAAGGTAAAGAGAGTTGGAAGGTTTTGGAGTTTTGGTTGTGCAGGATTGTGGGTTGAGCCTGCCTTTTGGCTGAAAGGGTTGAGATGAAAATACTGCTCTGGAAGAAGCCATTGTTCATTATTTGCCTTTGACATTTTTGTTGTGATGCTGCTTGTTTTCTTTGAATAGTTCTGTCTTAGAGTAGTGCTGTCTGCTACTTGGCCTGATCGTGGCTATAGAAACTCCTGATTGATTTAAGTACTTGAGGGCTATCCTGACTCCCTGTTTCTTAGGGAAAACAGGTTTTAGTTACACAGAATATAGGACTGAAGTAGCTAAGTGGAGTCAGGTTTTACTTTTAAATAATGGGTTGGGTGGTTGGTGGATTTTGTTTGGTCTTGTTTTGTTTTGTTGCTTGGGTTTTTTGCTTTTGTGTTTTGGGGTTTTTTTTGTTTGTTTGTTTTTTTTTTGTTTGGTTGGTTGGGTTTTTTTTTTTGTTGTTCATTTTAACTGATTAAAACTAAAGTAAAAGCATGAACTATGCAATTGGTGGCACAGGTTTTGTGCTGTTTCACAAATAGAGGAAAACCAGAGTAGCTTCCAGGTCAGGTGTGGCTGCTCTTTTTTTGTTTGTTTGTTTTTTTGTTTTATTTTATTTTTTTGCTAAATGGTTCTTCCTGAGAAGCTTCTCTGGGCTTTTGTACTAAAAGTATCAAAACCAGAACTGGAATCTTATATATCCTGATTGGTTTAGGAGTGAGGGAAGAGCTTCTGATTTATAAGTTTATCATCCAGCTTCTTGCACATGCCTTCCCTGGAAGTAAGGCAGTAGGCCAGAGCAAAGGCAGTTTTTGTTAGAAAGACCATCATACTGTGTCCAATTTAGGGTCGTCATAGAGTGTGGCTGAGAGGAATGTACAGTGCTGTATATAATCAACAAGCATTCACATCTTCCCAGTTTTGAAGATCACTTCTTAATTAGACACCAGAAATGCTTACAGGACAGCAAGCTCCTGGCTTGTGCTTCCCTTCTCAAGAAGAAAGAAAACCTTTTAAGGGTGGCTGTTCTTCTCAAATGAGTTTAATGTTTGAAGACCTTTTGAATCAGAGTAAAGAAACAAACTAGACTTCTTAAAGATGGAGGGAGTCAGTAGAAATGTTTCTTCAGCTGTTGAAATGAAGGCTGTAATTTCAAAATTACCTTGTTTACCTTAAATATGTGCAGGTGGTAATGGTTTGTAAGGACCTAAAGAGAATCCAAGGGCCAAGTTTAATTTTGAAACAGCTTTGCCAATTAGTGAAGTTAATTCTAACAAATAATAGAGGTATAATGATTTTCTCTTTTTAATTGTTGCAGCTGTTCTACATAAAAAGCCCTGTGACTGCCTCTACATGTACACTGAGATGCTGGCATGTGTGTTCCTGGTTTTGTAGCTATTGTAGCTATATGTTGACCCTTCTAATGTAAAGCTTGTACAGAGGGCTTGCTCAGCATCTTTTGAAAAGGAGCTTCTGTAAAATTAATCAGCAAAAGCTTCTGTAGGATCTTCTATAAAGTTTTACTTGGCACGTTCTTCAAAGCCTGAAGGATTCTATGTACAGTTTAGCCTCAAAACAGTGAAATAGGACACTTCAATCTTCATTTTGCAGACTTGCAAAAACTGAAATGCAGAGGTTTGCTACTTGTACTGTAACAGCTATAGAGAGAATAAAGTTTTGGAGCCTTTAGTCTTAAGCCTATCATCTACTGGTTGAAAAATGTGCTTTTACAGGGGTATCTCAACAAGTATTTTAGAGCTTTCGAATACACACTACAGTGAGGATCTTTGAAATACTACTTGTCAGCTAGGATTTTCCCCTTGAATGGTGATACTATGAAACCTAATGTTTCAGTTGTTATCTACCATTTTACTTGTCTAAAATCTAAACAGCTCCTTAAGTACATTTAGGTGGGGATCTTTCATTTTGGTTGGTTAGTTTGGTTTTTTGTTTGGTTTTTTTTTTTTGGTTTTTTGGTGGGGTTTTTGTTTGTTTGGTTTGGTTTTTTTTTTTTATACCCCA
>JANHGB010063868.1:32611-44954 GCA_026283785.1 Coracopsis vasa | reverse complement strand
AGCTGCTCACTCACTCCCCCAGCTCCCAGAGGGATGGGGAGGAGAATTGAAAGACTGTAACTCCCACAGGTTGAGATAAGAACAGTCCAGCAACTAAGGTATAACACAAACCACTGCTGCTACCACCAATAATAATAGTGGTAAGGGAAATAACAAGGGAAGAGAATATAACCGCTCACCACCCGCCAACCGATACCCAGCCCAACCCAAGTAATGATCTAGCCCTTCCCAGCCCTCCAGGAGCTGGGAGAGGAAGAAGTGGGGGGGGAATGAGCGAGCGGCTGCATGGTTCTGAGTTACAGCCTGGGCTTAAACCACGACAGACACCACATCTATTCCTATCTGGGTATTTGAGCAGCTCTGCAATATTTTGAAATTGTCACCAGCCATTCAAAAATATCAAAGGATTTCGGACCCTGGCTTTATTTTTGAGTATAACAAGGGATGTTTGACTTCAGTTTGTGAGCACCAACACAGTTTTAGTACTGCTTGCTTTTCAGCCACTGAGAGTCCTGTAGTGTTGAAGTCCAGGCTGAGGAACTTGCCTGTGAGTGGTTTTATTTGTAGTCCCAGAAAGTGCAGTTGAGGTTGTGGCCTCAATTCCTAGTGCTTCCATCATAGGCCACATTTAATGAGGCACCCTGGGACACGAGTCACAGGAATGTCTTAATTTTCCCTCGTTCTGCTTGACTTTGTGTGCCACTAGGGGAGAAATTGGATACAAAAGCAGGAGATCTGAAAGTACAGGGTGTCTTTTCCAAGCTAACAAACCTTTCTTCTTTGAACCTGAACCAGCACCTAAGTAAAGTGCATTCTGTCCTGTACCCACCTCTGCAAGGCCCCGTCTGTTACTGCCTTTTGAAACACTCTGGGGTGGTTCTGAAATAACAAATACAGCTGTAGCACCAATAGACTAGTATTTTGATAATACTTTATCACTTCCCAGTAATTGTTTTGTAGTTCACTGTGCCAGCCAAGAGATGACTTGCTTCTTGCCATAAACATTTGTGTTTAAACAATACACAGCTCTGTCATGACTACAAGAGAGGTTTCTCTGTTATGCTGGAAAGGAAGGAAGGAAAAGACTGACCTGTGAGAGCTGTAAGGATTATTTGAGGTAAAGCTTTTAGGAATTAAATGTCCTCCTGATGTCCCCTATAGCAGGGAGGAACACCTCATGGCCCCCCTCAAGAATGTGAGGCAATTTCTTGGAAGTAGAATGTTTGGATTTTTGTAGATAATTTTTGCCTTTTTGTGAGCAAAGCAAACTGTATGAATAACAGAAAGCCTAATTAGGTGTCTTCATGCCCTTCAGACCTGCTTAAATGAGAATAAATGGAATCACCTATTTCAGTAGCTACCAGGGAGAGGGATATTTTTTGAAGATGTTTGAAAGATTATTGAAATATTAGTTTATATAGCTGATAAAATGGTTGCTCTTTAACATTTATGGAAGCACTGATTAACAGCTGCTGAGACTGAGCTGAAACTCTGCCTTGCTCCTTCTCTCTCAAAAAGACCTGGCAGAGCAGGCAGATCTCAAACTCTGGCAGACAAGTCAGTTGATTTTTTGCCTTTGGGTGAATTGCCTATTAAAAAAAGCCAACACAATTTCAGTGGAGGGAGGAAGAAAGTTAGTGCTGTGCTGCAGGAAGCAGCTGCAGTGATCACTGTTACTGGCTCAGAGGGAATGGCCTGGATACTTTAAAGTCATGTCTCAGGAGCTTTAGTGAATCTTGAATCTTGCAGGCTGCTGCTGTTGATTCTTTAACCTACAAAGAAGATAGAGTGGCATGCTTTTGCTGTCAGGACTCCAAGTGCTTGGATGTTTTGTTCTCTTGCCTCAGAAGCCAAATGGCTACCAAGCTATCCTGTGTGATTGCTTAGCTGCTCTGCACCTAAGTTCAATAGGAAGACTTGTATCCTCTTCCTCTTCATTTTGCTCATTATAGTAATTTTAATACTCCCAAGGAGTTACAGCTTGATGGCCCTTCACCTTTCTCTTACCCTCACTAGTTGCACTTCCATGCATCCTTGACCTACAAAAGTCTTCTTACAGAAGAAAAATGGCCCTTTTTTCTCTCCATATTCAGTTCTTGATCTCAGTGAGCAGAGAACCAAATGAAAATTGGTGCTACTTACTCTAACACCACCGATCTTGAGGAGAGTTAACAAAGTACTTGCTGGGGGAGCATAAAGGTAAGTGACATTGTATCAGAAAACTAAATTGGAAACATACTTATGTTGCACTCAGCTGGGGGCCCTAAACTACCATTAGTGCTTATCCTGAGGTTTGAGTTCACAGCTGACTTTTAATAGAACTAACCCCTTGTGATGAAACAGCATTTCAAGGGTGTTGGAAAATCTTAGCTCTGAGTTTGGAGGTTGTAATTGTGCAGATATTTTTCTGGATAAGGTGGAAGGGAAGGGTGCTTGGGTAGAGTCACCTCTTCCTGGCTGTTATCATTGCTTGAGCGAGTTCCTTTACAAAGTTAGAGTTAATACGTGAGTGTGGGCAAAGGCTGAGGGATGCTGTGTGTGACACACTGGGGACTGTGGGTGGGCACAACTTAAAAATGTGGTTGATATGTGTGAAGCTGTTAATCTGAAACAGTTCTGTGTATGCTGCTTGGCTGCTGAGTTTAATTTATACATATCAAACCAAAGACAAGGGGAAGCACTGAACTTCTGCAATTACTCTTTGAGCAATTGAGCGGTGAGTAGAAGTGGAGGAGCTGTTTTTCCTGGTTTTCAGTGAGAGAGATGTAGGAAATACACATTTCACAGGGAGAACAAAGGAGTAGGGGTGATAAGGAATGAAATTAAAAGAACCTTAAGAGAGAGAAAAAAGGGTTGGCCTTGCCTGGAAAGTCTGGACCCAACAAAGAATGGGAAGAGACAAGCAAGTTTTTACAGTAGTGTGGCTGTTTAGCTCTGCTGTTTGACCTGGTGGGTCTTGCAATGTGAACGAGCTGGGAAGACCAGGAGATAAACTGTAATCTGTCTAGAGAATCTGGGGCTTGACACAAGCCCAGATTTAGCTTCAAATGGCAACAAAGAAAGGTGACTATGCGAAGAGCATATTTTCTTTCTTCTTGACCCCTATTTCACATGTTAATTAAAGAGCAGTCTTAGTTATGGAACATCTGAGTCAAGTCAGCTTGAGTAAATACTTGATACACAATAACTCTGTAGGGTTTGAATTGTAGTATGATGTACCTGGATAATAGCCAGAACATGTGTATATATAAACTGTTAGATGGACGAGATAGCTTTTGGCTTGCAGGGTCAAGGCAATTTGGCTTCTCTCTGCTTCTCACCTCTCCAATAGAAAGAAACCAAAGGCCGCAGCCTGCCAAGACTTGGATTAGCTGAAGGGGTCCAAACATTACAGTCTGATTCATGCTACATGATTAGCTAGGGTGTTTCATCAATCAAAATGTCTTGGCTATTGTTTTTTCATATAAAAACACTTCTTGGGGGAAAACAAAGAAAAAGTAAAAAACAATTAAATGTTTATTCAAAGAAAATATTTTTTTAAATCCTTCAAGTAAAATTGTATGTCTGTCAAAGTGAAAGGAGTAGAAGAGGAAAAATACATCTAGTTTCTCCAAGTCACAGTACATTTTCAAGCCGTTAGTCAAGTAATTTTGCATTTTCTATGTTCAAGATGTCTCTTTATCTGTCTGGGTTGAAGGTGTTTGAATTTCTTCAGATAAATGGTAATTTGATAAGTATTGTCATAAAGTAGCAGCAGAGCATATTACACTGTGGAGCTGTTTTATGCTGGAAGGAGATTTGTTTGGAAAATGCAAGTTCATTTAGCCTTACTGTCAGCAGTAAGAGGTTTTTGTAAAGGAGCTTTGTCAGGGAAGTTTCTGTGTTCCAGAGTGAAATTTCTTGTCAAAAAAAGTTCTGTGAAAGAGAAAAGGTTTTTCAGAAAGAGTTTTCTGGTTTTAATGTTGGATCAGGAATCTGAAAGATGGGTTGAAAGAAAGATGTTCTCTGTGGTCCTGGACAAGCCACAAACACTTTGTTGTTCAGAACTATCCATAAAATCTGAGCAGTTTGATTTTAGGATAATTGTTTAAGGGCAAAAAACCTGTGCTGTTCAGTGCTTTAAAACTGGGCAGTTGACTCTAGGTGCCATGTGAAGTAGTTAGGAGACAAATTCGCGGACACTTAAGAATTGGGTCTTTGTATTTCCTTTTGCTCATTTTCCTACTATGTAATGTGAATTACAAATCCAAATACTGGTTTGGAGCTAGAATTAGCAATTTGTGAAAAATTCTGGAATCTGAAAAGAGAGGTTGAAATTGGTAACTAAATACAAATTTTAAGAAAATTTGGATAGTAGGAGCTCTGAAATGTTTCATTTTAATCTCTTGCACTGTTATGTTTTACTGGAAAAGACTTGGGCAATAAGAAAGACTATTTGGGTCCAGCCTAAACATTCTGCCATTTTGCTGTGATCTAATGAAGTTCTTGGGGTCTTTTATTAAGTGATAATGCATGGAGGCAAGCCCAAGAATTCACTCATCAGGAAGCTTCTTTGCTTCAGAAGAACTGAGGGTTGGGACTGGCAGAACTAGCTTGTAGTCCCTCGTTTTTTCTTACTTGTGGGAAAAAGATAGATGGCTGCAGCTTTTCTGAAGGGATAGCTATGACTGAAGTATCACATGAACTTGATATTGTTAATGACCTCCACTGAAAAGCTTTACTCAATCTGTTAGCTCGCTGCCAAAATGATACGTTACTGGTCTGACTGAATCTAAGGAGGCAGAACAGGTTGTATTGTGTTACAGCATGCAAAGCCTGGTAACACTGAAAGTGACCCAGCTTGGGTGTATTACTTTGCAGGGTTGTATAGCTTTAATGGTTAAGTATGCCGTTTCAATCGATAGCAATAATAGATCAACCTATATAAGTACTTGTAAGATTTACAGGATGTAAATCTATCTGTGATGTCCCAGTCCAGAGTCATTTACACTTTTGTTAATGGAACTGATGAAGTCAGTAGAAAAGTAAATATTAATCCAGAGATTTAAACCAGCAAATATAGTTTTTATTTCTGCAGCAGTCAAAATGGAGTGGAAAATTCACCAGTTTCACATTGCTAGTTCTAACAAGAACTGTAAGTTTCTTTAAATAATTTAATTGTCTCTAATTTAAATGTGATTGTGTCTCCTTTCCCCTCATAGCTGGAGATTTGTTTTCCTAATTTTATTTTTTTTTTTGACTTTCTGTTAACTAAGCTCTTAATTTTCTCCTCTTAATCATTTTTACTGTTTTTCACATTTGAAAAAGCCTTTACAAACCAGGTGTATGGCATCTTAATTTGGTGTGGAAGCTCACTCAAAGCTTTTTGGAAATCTAAATGCATTATATCCGCAGGATCCCATTTACCTGCATGCTTGCTGACACCCTGTAGAAATCCAGACAGCTGATGAGCAGAATTGCTTTTTGCAGAAGCTATGGTGACTCCTTGACTCAGATTCAGTTTCCCTTTATGCTTTCTGTTTGTTGTAGACTGTCATACTGCTGCTGGAAATCACTCTCCATGATGCCTTTGGAGCCTTTTTTGTAAATGTGAGTCCATTGGCAGTCCTCTGTCATAGCAGCTCTGTGGTTATCAGCTACAAGCCTTGGCCAGCAGTGCTGCAGTTCCACATTTGAATTTCCTCAGAGCTCTCAGGTGAATGCCATCCACTTCTGGTGATGTACTAACATCCAATTTGTCTATTTGGTCTAATACTTCCTGTGTACTTACTTTAAATTGATCTAGCTCCTCCGAGCTGTCTGCTGTGATGAATGCCATAAGACGTGGAATACTTCCAATACCTTCTGTAGTAACAACTGACCAAAAAGAGTGTATTGAGCTTCTTGGCTGTGGTCTTATCATTCCCGAGTCCCCATTTTGTAACATAATCATCAAGATTTTCCCAGCTCCCTTGCTGGCCTAGTATAGTTAAGAGACCTTTTACTGTTTAGTCTTGAGTATTTCCAAGGCACTCTTCATGCTCTTTTTCAGCCACTTTTTCTGTGATGTTTCATGTGCTTTTCTGATCTCCTAATTTGGACAAACTTCATATTTTTTGCATTGTGCTTTAATTTGAAATTATGCCCTACAATATGTTTATTGTTAGAGTAACGGACAATCAGGTTTGTTACAATCCTGGACCACTCTGAATCAGGTGAGACCTTTTCTGGCATCTCCCCAACACATACTTTGTGCTATTATTGCCTTTGATTTGGGTAGCAAAATTGCCAGTGCTCAGAGTGCCACTTGGGTGCAGCATGCCTGTGCTGGCTCTGGAATGAACAGCTGTTACTGCTGTGGTTGGTTACAGAATGAGCTTGTTACAATGAAATGGCTCAGTGCAGTTATGTTCACAGCGTACAATAAAAACGGAATCCCTGGGAGCCGGGAAGCAGAGAAAACCTGAAAGCAGAGGATTGAATAGGACATTCAGATGTTCAGGCCCGCACATCAAATTGATATATCATACCTGTCTTTTGCTCTCTTCAGTTTCATGGGCCCAAGTGGCCTTAAAGCGCCACCTGGTAAAGTGATGTCAACAGTGATGGCTCCATAAGAAAAACTGGGGTCAGCATATACGAGGAATCATTGTTAAGTGTCCAAAACCTGACTTTGATGGAGCCTTCTGGATTTTATTGCAGTGTAGCAAGTGAGAATATATGAAATGAAGATGAAACCACTGATATTCTATGGGATGACATCTAAATGGTTTGGGTCAGGATCTGTGTGAGAAGGGAGCTGTGACAGACATCAAAGCTATGCTTTAAGCAGAATAGCTGTTGACCAAATGTAGGGGGCATTAAGTTAGTTCTCAAAAAAAAAAAAAAAAAAAAAAGAAAGAAAATAAATTTCCAGTTGAGTTTTCTTGTGCTACATTGCTTAAAAACTTACATAAGGGAACACTAAATGGTAGATGTGTATATGCATTGTTTTAATCAGAAATGTTAAGAGTGAAAAGTACAGATTGATTCCAGAGGCAGATAAATCAGTCTTTCTGGAGAAAGTAATTCAGCTGGCACAACTGAAATAGGCTGACTCCTCCCTCGCAAGATATGCCAGGACCTAACCTTACTAGGAGGAGTAAATGCTGCTGGATGCTTATCTTGAATGCTTAGCATCTCAAGGTGTCCTTGAGGAAATTAAATACTGAACTTTAGAGTAGGTTTGAATCTGGCTCTGGCTCTGACTTGGTGCTGTGGGCCAATGTTGCTCTTTGGTGACACTTTGTAATCCTCCTTAGTTTCAATGGACAGTTTTTAGAGAAAAACTAGGCTCGACATTTTGTAGCCCGTCCAGATACTCTTCAGTGTTTGAAACGTGTGTGTGCGACAAATGGAACTTAGAGTAGTGCTTGGTGGCAGCAATTTTGGGTGCTGTTTGATTAAGCACTAGCCATCTGGGTCCATCTGAGGTAAATTCCTTCCCATGTTATCCTTTTGAGGAGCAGAATAAATAGATGCTTCTGGCATCTTTGGCAGGGAAAAACTGACATTCACAGCCCCTCTTAGGGTATATGTAGCCTGTGAGAGATGGGAAGTGGGGTGGAGGAGCTTAAAAACCTTTATAGACTCTGAAATCCAGTGTGGGCAAGGGAACGGGTTGGTCGGTTGTGGTCTTTTTATAATCTGCCAGGTGTCCATACATTGCAGAATAAAGCCTATTAATTTTTCTTGGACATGAAATCAGGGAAACAGCTTTTATCAGACCTTACATCTGTTGGTGCCCCAGGACATACAGACAGTAACTAACACCAGGAGGCCTGGAATGTGACAAAATACTGGCAAAGTGTGTTTTATCTGAGTTGTTTGTTTGACACTGTGGTAGGAGTTTCAATTAGCAGAATGACTATGTCCTAGCCAAATGAAGGAAAAATTATGGTAAGCCAATGTCTGCAACCCTGTTTGCTCCTTTGAATGTATCTGCCTTACAGTAAGGTGGTATGTCTGTTCAGTATGCAAGGTTTTAGATCCTTACAGCTGTTCCTTACAGCATGAGGCTGGAGTGTTTCTCCCAAAACAGTGAATGGAAAAAATACTCTAGGCTGTTGGTATGGAACCATCACCTATTGTGTAGCTCCTAGTTGTTTCTAAAGAGCTCAGAAATTATGACAATGACCTTTTAAATTTAGGGCTGTGATCTGTTTCAGAGCATTGCAAATATGTTATCCCTCAAAAAGAGTCTTTTCTTGCAAATGCTCTGCTTCACTACCACTATGGATGGTGTGTGGAGCTGTTGGGGGGGACACACCTTTAATCTGCATCCCCAATTACAGTGTGATTGTTTTCCCTGCAGGCAGGCTGGAGGGTGGCTGTCTGCCCATGCTATCAATACAGAAAATGTCTTAAGGACCCAGCAAAGTCTGGAGTCCTTTCCAGGCTCTGTTCTAGACATTGGTTTGCCTGCATGAAAAAGTAGCAAGATTTTGCCTTTTTTTTTTTTTTTAAATTAAACTTCTGGAACTGTCTGTTTTAGAAACAAAAGCATTGTTAGGGATGTAGAGATACTGCTTATGATTCAATTGAAACTGTACAGAGAATCATGTTGATATGCATTGGGGCAGATAAAGCAGTGGGTACTGGACTTAAAACTTCTTATTCTGAAGCAATGAAATAAAACTTCCAAATCCCACTAGTTATCTTGTATTTATGGCAGCTGGGGAATGTATGGCATGAAAATTTAATTGTGATTTTTTTCCATGATACAAAAAAATATCTCGGAAGCCTTTTTATTTGTTAGGCAAACACCATTTTTAACACTTATTTTTTGCCTGACGGATGCACCCCCTCTATCCCAAGATCCCCTTATCTGCACTTTGCTTTCTGGAATGAACAGCAAGCTCTTGTACTTGCTGAATGGTATATAAGGGTTGACACTCTCCAGAGAGAGCTTTGAAAAATGGGTATGTTATTCAGAAAAACCCTTTTTATTTGGTATACTCAATATTGCCATCGAAACACTTGATTTTGAAATAGATGTTGTCAACTAAAGCTGGAATAACTGATTCACTGCTAAACTTTAAGAAACCCACCCTTGTGGGTTCTGGTTAGGCATTACCATGTTTTGCTTTTTTTAGGGGTTGGTTACAGATTGGTCATTAGCATACAGCAGTGCAGGAAATCCTCAGCCCCTTTTCAGTAAATAGAGAAAAATACATTTTCCCTGACTAAGGGAGGAAATGAAATATTCTGCCAAGCTTACCTTGATGTTTAGAGGAGAGTCTGCAAGAGTGAGGCAGAGGCTGAAACAACTGCCTGTAAGGATTTTGGAGTTTTGCAGTTCACCCACATCAGCGATGAACTGATCTACTTGGGTGTTGTGGTTTAAGCCCAGCTGGTAACTCAGAAAAAGAGCTCTAGGAGAAAGAGACACATATTTGATAGACTTTGTAAAAACTCTCTGCTTGGTCACTACCACTTTTGACCACAAAAATGACAGGTAGTTCTCCTCTCTGTAGAGTTCAGCTGACCCACCCTTTCTATTGCTGTAAAACACAGCGACCTGACTGCGTTCCCTGGAAAAGTAAAGGTTTTCCCTTTTTCCATCTAAATATTCCTGCTCTGTGATAGACAACAGCCTACCTTCTCTCTCATCCTCACTCAAGGGCTGAGATGAAGACAAGCCTACTACCTTCTCCAGAGTTTTGAGCTGTGGTTTGTGTTAGGGTTTTATTCACACCTTGTCCCCTCTCCCCACCAGGAGAATGCACAAATGTAATCCTCACTATCACAAATCCTTCCATCCAGTTTCTTTCATTTGGGGAAAATAAATATAAAGGAAATGGGTCAAGCACAGGTATGATATATACATATATGTAATATAAAATACGTTACCTGTGAAAAGTCAGGGTTAGGGAAACCTAATTATCAACAACTATTAGATTGTCTTTCTGCCTCTGTAGCACATAGCATTTTCCTTCCATCTAGGGAAGAATCATAGCCATGCCCAAGTTTCTCAGCACTGCAAGCTTCCTCAGCCAAGTTGAAGTGCCAGACAATGACATTACCAGTACCTAAAGTAGGGCTACTAGAAACCTGGAGAGGGACTTTATGAAAAGGAATGTAGGGACAGGACAAGGTAGAATGACTTTAAGCTGACATAGGGTAGGTTTAGGTAAGATATGAGGAAGAAATCCTTTATTATGAGAGTGCTGAGGCACTGAGAAGCTGTGGCTGCCCTGGCTTCTCAAGGCCAGGCTGGATGGGGCTTTGAGCAACATGGTCTAATGGAAGATGCACTTGCCTGTGGCAGGGGAGTTGGAACTAGATGAGTTTTAAGGCCCCTTCCAATCCAAACCATTTTGTGATTCTATGCTACTAACCAATAATTGCATACCTACAAAGTAGTATGGGTGTCACCTGACGAAGAACGGCCTTGCAGTGGTCAGGCTCAGCCTGTTCCTGGGTTGTTCATCCTCTGCCAGGACAATGATCCTGGTTTGTTCCTGGCTACTGATGTTTTCAAAGGTACAGTTGTATCAGAGGTATAACTTGTAGTTCATACACTGCATTTCTGGAAAAAGTCTGACCTACTGCACAATGTGTCTACTGTGGCTTTTGTGATGGGAATGAAACTATACGATCTGCCATACTGGAAACTTTGGACACTGACCCTTGGAGCAGTTCACCATTCTCACAGCAGGAGAGGCAGTAAGTTCTGTATAGTGTGTTTCCAGAAGGAGATAGAAGTTCATAGTTTTTAGGTAGGAGTTGCAGGATATGGTAGCTGTAGTGTAGTAGATGTACACAGCCAAAAGCTTAAAAATCAGCAGTGCAAGCATGAAGTTTTAATGTATGTGTTGTCATTTTTCCTATTAAGTGATAACAAACTGAAGAAAAATCATCAACTTGCTAACAGTTTTAAGTAACACGTATAGTTGGTAATATATACATCTTTGAATATCCTGTCTATGTTGCTTGAGAATCTGAATGGCTTTAGGATGAAATGGGCATTCAGAGGTTTCACAGCATATTTTAAGATGTGATAATTTAAAACTAGATAAAAATCAATGACTTGTGTAGGAAGGCAAATAGAACTAAGAAAGACCTTTAGAAAAAGTCAGCAGGCAAAAAGCAGTGCTAGTCATCCTTTTAAAAAGTATCTGTATATCTATGTGTTTTCCTTCTCAGTTTTTTGAAGGGTCTCTTTCACTGTCATAAAACTTCTCCTCTGTGAATAGGAAAATCTGGAATTAATGACCATTTAAACATAAAATTAAATTAAACTTCTTGTTCTTAAAGAAGAGACTAAATTGTCTGGCATCTGTCACTTGAGGAGAGAAAGAGAAGTATTACAAGGGGAATAAATCTTAGTTACTTAGATTCTTCTGCAAATCCTTTTTTTAATTGATTAATCCTTTCTTGATAGAGGTTTAATTGTAGTACTCCTTATGTTGTAACTGGTGGATGTTTAATTGAAGTAATTCTCTAGATAATTTACAGGCATGGACGTGCATTAATCATGCTCTTTAACTTGAAGGTATTTTAATTGTAGGTTGCCAAAACATAACTTAGTTCAAAACCTACAGAAAAGTGTGGTCAGATATGCAACTTTTGCTTAATGTGAGAAAAAAGAGAAAAGGAATTGGTGGGAGAAGATTAAATTTTCTCAGAGCCAAAGCAATCACTCGGCATACAGGTTTTACTTCCCTAGTGGCTGGACTAATCTGCTTTTGCCAGAATCATGTTTTCATATTTTATCCTGAAGAGACTAGGGAAACTAAAAAAAAAACACCCATGGACATTCAGTTTAGATAGCTGTTCAGGGTTTGAAAAAATTATTCGGTCTAGATCAGTCTAAAGAATGCATGACTAGGTTGATAGGTTCAGCTGTAGTGGGAGTCTCATTTATACTAGACAGGCATTTTCCATGGTTTAGGACAGGTTATTCTTCAGATAATGTTAGTGAGAGGCATGACTTCTACGCCAGGTTGGGAAGAAGACCTCAGTCCAGTTGAGAACCCAGCATGTCAGTGTAATGGGTCCAGCTGTGAGGTGCACACTTCTGGACTGGGCTTGGGGGGGGTCTCCTCTGTTACTCCTCACGTGTTCCTGAGGAGTAGGGACTTTCTTGCAGTGGCTGCAGATCCTGTTTTTCCTGGGAGCAGGTAGCAAACACCCAAGCCTGACTCCTTCGGGTTCCCATGGCACCTAGCCATTGGCTGTTACCATCACTGGTGTTCATTTTCTGTCGCTCTGGAATGCTCAACAAGGAATAGGCTACTGCCCTATTCTGCTAACCACTCTGTGCTGTCCTCACTGCCACAGGTCTATCTCCTTTCATGTTGTCTTGAAACTGGCCAGGTTA
>JANHGB010063868.1:9517-25441 GCA_026283785.1 Coracopsis vasa | reverse complement strand
GCTGAAAGTCAAAACCACAGCACTGCACCAGCTACTAAGAAGGAGGAAAATGACTGCTACTGCTGAAACCAGGACATAAGAGTTGCTCTGAAAACTTTAATGAGCAAATGAATCTGCTGTTCCCAAATCTTATAGATTTGATGATCTCCGGTAAGAATTTCTGTTTTAAAAGATTTGTTTTGCTGACCTGGGGTTTGAATATAGGTCTTGATCCTGAAACTCTTAAGTGGGTTGAGATGAAAAGTAGTGAAACTTGTAGTCTCTGCAGCAACTGTCACTTCTTCAGCTGACCTTGTGTTTCCAGCTGGCGCTCAGCATCTTGCTGTGAAGTGCAGACACCTCCTTGACCTGATTCAGGCCTGTATTCAGTGTCTGCGTGTACATATGTGTGCATCTGCTTGGAGCCACTTGATTGTGTGATTTTACAAGGTGCTAGGCTAGAATTGAGTGAAAACCCTCTGTGTAAAGAATATTTGCCAGGAGAAACAATTTCATGGGACTTGTTTAATTTTTTTTCACTTTCATGGCAAAGGTTACAGCACAAAACAAAACCTCTGCCCTCTGTGAAAATAGCAAGCTCCAAATCACTACCTGTAGTACACAGATCAATGTTAATTTTCTTATGCTAGATGACATTAATATTGATTATAAGAATGAAATTTTAATAATTTAAAGCTAGTTTTAAAGTTAAACCATAAAGTCTTAACTTTGCATCTAGCAAAGTGAAGACAGGCAAGATCAGAAGGAGAAAAGTGTAAATAAGGAGGAAGGCCTGAGAAAGGAAAAGGCAGAGAGAAACCCTACTCATGTTTTCAGGTTTGCTGTGAAACATGACTCTTTCCTGAGAAGCAACGTCAGAGAGGCTTTGTCATCATGGCTGCCTTTGTGAATATTTATAAGGTGCCAGTTCATGGGGTAGATGCTGATTGCATGTTTCTTGACGGGTAAATAACTGCTAAAGACCCAGTCAACCTTATTCTAGTGTCAGTTACTTTTCCTACATATCTACCGGAGGATATTCCTACCACATGCTTAGCAGCTTCTTTCACCTTTACTGTAGCACCAGCATATGTTTATGGAGGCTTTGCCATGTGTAATACATTGAAGGTAGAAATAATTCTTGAATTTACCATAACTATCTAATAGAAGTATCTTGGATGGTGCATTGCAGAAGTTACCTATTGTTAAGCCTGTAAAGCACTCTACATTACACTGTTCTGCATTGCAATAATATCTTCAAGATGCAGCTAATCCTTTTTTGATTTAGAAGGAATGTGTAGTTGATATTGGTGAGAATTGCTGGTGGAACATTGTTGCTGTATCCTGTGGTTCAGTGCATAAAATATTTATATTGGCACATTCTGTTGGATTTGGTTTTTTCTTCCTTCTGCGGTTAAGATTTATACTTCTGTAATGGATGGCTTTTATGCTTCTGTACGCTTGACATTTGGACACTGATGGCTGACCACATGTATAATCAGACTCATTCCAACTTTTCTACATATTCTTCTGAGTTCGGGTTATTATTTAGCTAGTTGTGCAGAGTTTGCATAAAACTTTAGAGATTAAATAAATTTACTCTTCATTGTTGGATATTGTACAATTCTTGTACAGTGCATATTTTATTTTCCGGACTGATTCCAATATGAGGAGTAAGAAGGATAAAATTGATGCTAGTCAGGCTTCATTATACTTTCGAGATCCCATGATGAATGTCACAGTGATCTCTTCTCTTCCTGTTGTACAGACCAGTTCAGTGACATGAAGAAGGACAACAAAAATGTTTCCCATGTGCCTGATTCTGGAGTCGGGTGAAGGAATTTGGTGTAAATACAACAGAAAGGTTCAGAAACCTGTATGAAGTGCCTATAAACCTGGGACTGTCACATTATAAGGTTGCTTGCATGTTCATGTATATGAAAGAACACCATATGCCTTTTAGCTCTCCATGGTAATTATGAAAATGTATGTGTCTGCTGCATGCTATCCCCTGAACTGAGGAAATCCTTCTTAGAGCAATTAGAGGAGCTTCAGGGCACCTTTGCACTAAGAATGTTTCTTTTGCACTTACTGTTATTTATTGTCTCAATGCATAAAGTTAAACTGGGAAAGAGTTTCTAGAGTGCTGGGGGCAGTGATGGTTCATTGAGAGTCTTGAGTATTTGGCAGCCTTGATCATCTTCTGAGTAATGATGGGGATGGGATCTAGAAATAGCTTGTGCTGATGGATGAAGCCCCAGTGCAAATAAGCTGGAGAACCACTGGTCTAGAAGCATTTCCAGGATTTCCACATAAAGTGTTTTTTTACAGTGTTGTATCAAGTTCCTTTTTCAAATTGCTCAGTTTTCCAACTGGAAATACTGAACTTATTCTTTCCCCCTTGATGTCTGCAGTAATTTTTTTTCTTTTCTGGTTTTAGGCTATCTCTGCCTGTTGTTACTTTTTACTGCATTTATATATTATCTCCTTCAATTTTCTTCTATCTATTTGAAGCATGCTGAATTTTAATGAGTATGCAAATTAACATTAGCCTTCCATATCTACTTGTTGGTCTGCTGTAGTTCTCCTTGTGCCCTCTTGACATTTTAAGCTTTACATTCAGATGATGCTGGCTAGTAAAAATAGTTTCTCACCCATGCAGTTTTCAGGAGAGGAAAATATTCCCCCTAGCTGCTGGAAGGGGGAAGGGAGTTGGAAGAATAAATTCTTTTGGTATCAAATTGGATGAAATTCTTATAAAATTAATATTTTAATCCAGTTTAAATATTAGTGAGGAGAAACTCAGCAGAACTGTTCCACTGAAAGAAAACCAATTTTTTGTTTTAAGCCACTCCCTAGGCTATTCAAGGTTATGAATCACAGAATCATAGAATAGCTTGGGTTAGAACGAACCTGTTAAAGGTCATCTAGTTCCCCATCCCCAGCAATGAGCAGGGACATCTTCAACTAGATCAGGTTGCCCAGAACTACATCCAGGCTGACCTTGACTGTCTCCAGGGATGGTGCATCTACCACTTCTCTGAGCACTGCAGGAACCTGTATTCAAGCTTTGTAGGCAGCTGGCAGAATACAGGTTTTCCCCAAATTTTAACTTAGCTTTATTTACAGTAAATGCATTTTTATCTGTTCAAAATAGTGGTGGCTTCAGGGCTTAGTTCTCTAAATTGCCCATAGATCAGAATAAGTAATACTGACACAGGAAGAGTTCTGTCTGGAGACCTGTCCTACTTTTCTGGCAAAACAATGCCCTTCCTTACATTTTTATACCTAACTTTTTATTTCTGCAATAGACATACCTGGAGGGTGGCTTAGCTGAGCAATGTCTTGCAGCAGAAAAACTTGTCTTGCAACACTGAGGAGGCTACCACTAAACTTACGAAACATCAGTATGTATTGTCTGTGAATAAACTTGCCAGAAAGTTATAATACGTAACTGTAATAGTTAATGGTTTTATATTTATGAAAGGAAGATGTGGCATCAAATCGAGCAGACAAGCTTTTGTTGGGGGGTCACAAATCTCGCAAACATCCTGGTAGATATTGAGCATCTCTGCGTGCCACCAGAGAAGGTCCTGTTCTTTCCTTTGGTGTTTAGCAAACATCAATACTTTCAAAAGGGCTTCATGCCCAGCAAAACAGAAGGCTGGCTTTGAAGTGGCTCTTACCAGTGCTGCTAGCAGAATAACTATGGCAGTGCGCTGCCTGTTTGGCAGAATACATCAAGTCATTTGCACATATACGTAGCAAACACCATTGGGCTGGCTTTTGGGAGTGGTTTTTTTATTACTATTGAAACAGACTTCATACAGAAAAGAAATTTTACCACTTCTTCACCCGAACAGTTTGCCCGTCTTGCCGTATGTTTCCTCTAGTCACATACAGAGTTGTGCCCTTTTATCCCTTTTTACTCACTTTTCACAGCATTATTTGAGAGTTGGGACCTGAATGATATGGCTTAGACCAAATGTCAAATCTTAAGCTTTGAATAACTGCCAGGTTTGGGCATACATGTATAAGATCATTATAAATTTGACAAGTATTAGCTTTATTTCCAGTATAAGTGCCTTGACTCTCTTGCAATAATTGTACTGCACTGCTATTGCAAAAATTAAATATGAGAACCACTGTGTTAGGCTGTTAGATGACAACACTTTCTGGTTATCAATACATAAGGACAAATACTTCTGAAAATAGGAGGTGATTTGACCAAGTAAGATTTTGTATACTTTGACAGCAGCCCTTATTTTCTTTCTCCAAGATATTTTTAAACGTGAATTAAAAAATACTTGTAGAAAATACTTTCATTGTCAGAGTTGAAAAAGGAAGCAAGTCCAGCTACAAACTGATTAAGATCACAACTCCCAGAGAAGTTTGGTGTCATTAATTTCTCCTGAACGTCTAGATAACGTGGCCATTTCAACATGTTAGTTCTGTGCTGTGAGTTGAATTGGTTTGCTTGCCTCGTTTCAAATACTAGAGACTTTACTGGCATTGTTTAGTAATGTATTAGCAGGCTAACACAAAATACCTGTGGAAATACATTTTTATATCCTTATATCCCTTTAGGAAATACTGAATATATAAGCGTTTTTCCAAAACAAACTAATTTTAGGTACTACTAACAAACAAATCCTCTGGTTTTGTCACAGAGTAGTTCCATTGATCCCTCATCAGTTAGCCTAATTTTATGACAAACCTACTGAAAATCTGGAAGAAACAAGAAGTCTGCTTGAGAGAGATGACTCTGCAAATGTCTAGTGAACCAAAAAGGCTTCCTCCTCTGGCAATAATATGTAATGCAAAGTTTATGGCACTTTTGAGTACAAACCAATTAATGCATCACTAAATGTGTTTAAGGATTTGTAGGATACAAAGCCCCCACAACTTCTGGTGAAAACACAAGTTGGGATGTCTGTTAGTAATGTCCTCCATATTCAACAGGGTGATTGGAGACTACACCATTGTTGGCAAACAGGGTTCTGGGGTTTATGGGCTAAGCTTTTCATCATGTTACAGGGATGACACTTTCCTTTGCTAACGAAACTGTTTGGGGTGTTTGGGGAAAGATTACTGGATATTTTGGAAGGTAATATTGATGTACATTAAAGTTGCTTGTTCGTTTGTCTAGACACTAATGCAAAAATATGGGGTGCCAAAAGTGGGGTTTTTAATGTGAAAGAAGCCACACCCAGAAAGTTTTGGTGCTCCAATGCAGCAGACTTCTTTGAAACTTCTTTGCTTTAGTTTTTAAAGCTGTGGAACAAGCATAGATGCTTCTGTGCAGCACTTCTGTTGAGTGCAAAACAAGCACAATGGTTAGCAGCTCAATGGATAACAACACAATTTTACCTCACGAGAGTTAATGTAAACCAGGTGGGCATCCCTGTAAAGACTTAAGAAATGCAAAATTTAAATACACAAAGGTAGTGCATACAGCATGAAGGATGGGTGTGCAGGAACAGACATATGAAATTCAGCAGCTGGAAGATACACTAGCTTCTCTGAACAGATATTTGCTCCAAAAACTCTGTCATACCAAGTGGTGAAACTGAGCAGCCAAGTGCACATGATTAGGGTCAAGTCGGTGTGGTTAGTCAGCATGTTCTTGCTGCCTCTTTTTGAATGGTTAAGCTTTTATTGCTGACATAATCTTTCTCAGACTGATCAAGGTCAGTGAAGGACAAAGATGCTGGTTAGTGGAGCACAACATTAAGTGATTGGTGGTGGAGCTCCTAAACAGCTCTAGTTGGAGATGTATAAAGCAGCAACTTATGTTGCTGCATCTACAACTCATGATTTGACAAGAGCCAAATAGAAAGGACATCATCTACGTTTAATCACCAACAGCAAAATTTGGTGGAAGCTTTTCATGCTGCAAATTCTGAAAGAGGAGACTTTTAAAGGGTGGTGTTTACTAATGGTGGGGATGTCTTCAAAGCACAAGGCCAAATTACTATGTTGATGTCCGTTGAAGACAACTGTCTTCCATACGTAGCCTATTGCCTTGCTGGAGAGGACAATGATGCTTTCAAACCACTGTGGTCCTGCAGCATTTTATTTAGGTTTAGAATAAGTGAATGATAAACACAGTTCATCTTTGTTTATTGCAGCACTTGCTGGAACATGAAAATGCATGATATGTTATGGGGGTTTTGGGGTTTGTTTTTCCAGGGTGCCCTCTGTCCTTCATATAGGTCCAACTAATTCTCTTGATCTCCCTGTTCATTTTCTTGCCATTCTAAAGTAAAGTCTGCATTCAAAGTACTCATGAGCAGAGCATGATAAGCCCTTCTCAGTCGTTGAATTTAGACTTTAGTCTCCAAATAATACCTCACTGCATCTTCAGGTTTTGTCAGTTTATTCTAAAAGTACAGATCCCTTTGAATTTATATAATGCAGTCTCTGAAATTCTTCTTAATTTTTTTTAAAAGTCCATATTATCTCCTTTTGTCTTTATAAATGATTATTTTGTAATTATTCTGTAACTTTTAAGTAGCTTCTGGTCCTGTTCAAGATGTAAGTGAACCTTAATACACTGCACCTGACTTCAGCTTTGTTTATCAAAAGAAGATGAGGTTGATAAGTTTTATTGGGAAACTTTAACACCTTAGAAGTGCAGGGTTAACATGAGGATGATCTCATGTGAAAGTGAAGTTCCTAGAACAATATTTTCTCCACCTTCTTGCATTTATCTAGCAAAAAGATAAATACAAAAATGTTCTTCATTTTGACACTTAATCACATGGGTGAGGGGGAGGGAGTATTGCCTGTCTTATAGTACGGCAGATTGTACACGATGCTGCCCTGTTTGGCAAGTAGAGATTGAAGTATCTGTGTTGTGAGTGGCTTGTAAAAACACATACATATGTGAAGTTTGATTTTTATCTTTTATTTTTTTTATATTCTCTACTTCCATGTTATTTCATGAGGGGCTCATTATTGAAATAAATTACAAAACTATTTTGATAAATAGTTTGTGATATCAGTAAGACCCTCTATGCAAGCATTGTCTGTATAATATAAGTACATAATATATAAATGTGTTTGTGTGTTCAGACTTGCTTAGCTGTCTGAATATGCAATACACAGTGGGTTATACCAATTCCTCATATGAATTGGGAAATAAAAACCTTTGAATGTTTTTCTCATCATATAACTGGGCTGAATGATAGCACAGACTGTTATCTTCAATGAATAAATGAAGCGATAAGTAAGTAAAACTTGTGTCTGATGGCAGTAGAGTGTACTGATCATTTTGTCATGACTTTGAAGCATGTACTCTGATTTTTAATTTGATTGGATAATGTACTAGGTAATGTAGCAAAATAGAGAAAAAACCCAACCTGAACCCCAAACAACTCACAGAGAATGTTTACTTCTTCATCCACAGAAAAAGGCAGATGAGGCATAAACAATGGCACCCTGAGTCTCAAAAGCTAAAGAAATTCAAGCAAGTGGCAGGCGGCCTGACATCAGCTCAAGTTTCCTGCTAGAACCATCATCCCAGACTGAGAAATGCAGAGTAAAAAAGCCAGAATTTGTGAAGACATTCAATTCCCACTGTCAAATGCAACTTTTGATGAGTTTTAGTATGCATACTTCTGAAATCGAGTTTTGTGACTTAGTCACTTTCTTAAATCCCCTCACTGCTGTTGTGAAGTAGCAGCTCTCAGTAATTAAGGTGGTAGTCACCTTTTCTTTATGAACTGTTTTTCTTTTTTCCTCCCCTTCATATATAGTGCTCAGAAATGGTTCTGTTGGCTTCAGCTATAAATCTCAAGTCCATGACAGTGGGAGTAATTTTGGGAAACAAATGGCAGTGTGAAAAATATGATGTTGACCAGAGGAGAAAAAAACCTAAACCCCAAAACCCAAAGAGTTCTGATGTCACAAATCTCAGTGAATGCAGAAACAGGGAGTAAACAAATTATATGGCATTATTCATGTATCTTATTTTTGGTCTTATGAGTACGTAAAAAAATAGTTGTATGCCTGTGGCAAAAATGAGAAGCTGTTTTGTATTTCAGATGCAAAACTTGTTAATACCAAGGGACCTGAATATTTGAAGATTTGTTGTTCTCTGTAATAGCTGGGCTTAATCGTATCTGTGGCTGTGTAGACAGCAGAATCTGAAAAAGGTTCGTGCATAAGCTTCAGTCACAGGGGAGGCTGTTCATTGTAAACAATTGTTGTCATGGTCAAACAGCCAGCAATAGGAAGAAGCTGAATTTTCTAGTATGCTTGTCCTCTCTGTCATCCTCATTTACCCATTAACTTCTAATGGACATGTTCATTTCTACTCTCTTTGCTTTTTCTTTTTTTAACCCTCTGTTGTGTGTGAGCTCCTTCCTTGAACTTACCCAGAATAGCGGCATACTTCTTTCCCTATTTGCTGATGAGGAATGTGAGAGACTGAACTGAAATCAAACTTCATCATCCATGGACCTTGACAAGGAGTTGAGAAGTGTGTTCAGTTTTTCTGTTGAATGCACCTTGCTTTGACTGTATTAAGGAGTTTTGGCCTAGGCAGAAGGAAAGAAATGGGAGAGGTTCCTGCCCTCTGTAGGAGGCTACGGTAAAGGCTATTGAAGTCTTGCATGCCACCAACTTTTCTAGGGAGCTGCAACACTTGAGAGGTTGTAAGGAGGTTGAATAACTTGGTCAGCATTCGAATGATGAATGGGATCAGGCTAATGTACAAGTGGCTCTTGGAACCTGAATTTTTTTTTTTTCCCTGGAAGAAACAGAGGTGCAGATGGAGAATGTGCCTATCCAGCCTCAGAGGTGAGATAATGTTCCAGCAGGTAATAGATTCCCCAGAAACAGTGTATTCCTCAATGGTGAGGAACAGACCTGTCTAGAACTTTGGCCTTCTTTCAGTTGGAAGAATATTGATTTGTAACTGGAGCACAGGGAACATTTGCCTCTACAGCTCCGAGGAGCAGGTTGAATTTGTATCTGTGGACAAAGAACCTAGAGATCTTGGCTTGACTGCCATAGATGCAGTTTTGGTTTGACTTTTTCCATTTCCTATTGTCTTTTCCCTTCTCAGCTTCCCATTGAAACTCTGCTTTGTTACACTCATACTTTGGATTCATTCTATACCTGTGAGCAGATAAGTATTGCTGATAAGCCCTACCTTGTCTGCACAACTAGGTTTCCCATTTTACAGACCAGAGGAAGCTTGACTCAGTGTTTGCCAGTTAAAACACCTAGAAAATGAATTTGACTGTTCTACCATATAAGCTGTGCCTGGCAGATGTAAGTGAAGTTTTATTTCGTTATGTGTTTGTGTTTGGTTTATAGTATTTGATTGGATTATCTTTCTGCTGTGCTGTTGTATGTATTGAGATGGGGTAAAGCAGCTTCATGTTGCTACTGGAGAATGACTCACAGGACAGGTCTAGTTGCACATATATGTGGTGTGTACCAGCGAATGATGTACGAAGTACACAGAGTAGAGCATGGTTGAAATGGGCCATGATGTGTTTTAATCATAAATATATAAAGTTTACTGATCATGGTTTTTAGTAGTCTGTGTTAGAAGACATGTAAATGTAAATGGCAAAACCGAGCAACTGTGTAGAACCCTATACAGCGTTTTTATGCTTTCCAGAATTAGTGTTTTTGTAAAGGCTTTCCTTAACATAAGCTTTCCTTTTTTTTTTTTTTTTTTATTCTATTTGGCTTTCTTTTAAAATAATAATTAAAGTATTTTTGCTGATGCTAGTGATATTTGGTTCCACCTTAACCATTACCCAATGGTTTAATTTTAATCTGAAAATAAATAAGCACAGAAAAACTTTCACTGGATCATTCAAGATGTCTGGATTTCAGAGATGATAACAAGGTAAGCTTTCTCCTAATTATAACCAAAGGGAAAAATCGATGTGTGACCATGGCACATTTTCCTTAGGTACAGAAAAATCAATGAAATATGCAGATAAATATTTCACTATCATGACCTGAAACCATATGTACAGGAATGTAGTCCTAGAGAACATACTGAGAAAGTGAAGGGCAAGTTGTTGGACCATACGTATTGATAGTTGTCTGTGTTGTAGCAGGTGCAATACAAAGGGTATCAGCAAAATAATAATTAAAAAAGAAAAACCAGTGAGCAGACAAAAGCTAGAAATGCAGTTATTGCAAAAGGCTAAATTGTAAATATCACTGTAGTTGGGTCAGGTAAAGGAAGAATTGAGCGGAAAGAATTGAGGCGTTACATTAAAAATGTAGTTGTCAAACAGCGTACACGTACATACACGCATAGAGTAGTGTGGTAGACACAAAGAAAAGGTTCTTACCAGGAGACTTCTAGTCCTTTGTTAATACCAGGGAGTCTGGCTGTGCCTGTGAAATAACACACAATGGTGGATTATGCATTATCAACATAAAAACTGGAGGAAGATGTAACAAAAACATAGAGATACACTATACAACTATAGAATTATTTGAACTATAGATGTTCAAAGAAGCCTGGAAAATTCTAGGGACCCTAGATGAGGCTTGAAATCTGACTGGAAAGAGCTTTGTCCTTTTACTTAAGTTCCTTTGTGCACCTTTGGCCTCGGGAGTTGTGTGCACTCTTAAGGAAACATTGGTGGATTCAATGAGCCTCTCAAATTCACATGCACTAGAAACTAAAAGTTTTGTATTAATTACAACATTTCCCTGGTAAACTCCGGATGCAAACCTATACCTCTCTGGAATGAACATGCATGATTCCGAATTCTACTCCTGATTTTTGTTGATGGAGGCAGACTTCTTCCTCTGGCTTACCTGTGACTGTATACCTAACTAGCGACACCATATTACATAGTGTTGTTTGGGACGTGTACATACTGTTATGATTTCTCTTTCTCCGGTGTTCTTTATCAGAAATTTTCTAGACAGTTCTGAAGCTTCCTATCACTTACAAGGAGCTATGCCTAAATTGCCCCAGATTCTTTTTTGCTAGATACATAGCATTACCAGTCTCGAGGCATTTTAATATATATAATTTAAATATAGGTGTTCGGTGAGGAACAGTTTATTTGATGTGAGGTGCTTTCCTATCACTTGAGGGAAATATGTTACTCTTCTGTCTCCTGTTACAAGCCAAATTGGATTCTGCTCTCATTTAGAAATGATAAGCTTTTGTAAGTGCAGTTTGTTTAGATACGGATTAAGGATTTGCCACCAGATAGGATTTGATTTAGTTCCATATTTCTAAAAATGTATACATTTGGTACCGCTGTACTCTACAGTTGTTGGGAAACACTGGAGGTGAGCAGATAATCTTACAAGGACAGGAGACAAGTCTTTCCATAGTCTCTGCTTGTTTAGACAATGCAGTAGATTGTTGTCCCTTGTAGTAGTGAGCCTAGCCTCAAGCACAAGCTTATCATGTGGCCAGGACATGGCAGGAAGATCTCTTAATTGCAATCAATGTGCAGGGACTTAATGTCAGAAGCATTACGAAGTGAGCTGTGAAAAGCATGTGTCTTCCAGATTTCCTAGGATAGTAAAACCTCTCTTGAAGTGAAGTGTTTTATGGATTGTTGTTTATGTGTAGCTGCTTTCTACAGGACTGGATCACTTCTACATCCAAGGTGGTACATGTTCCCAGGCACAGTGTTGTGTGAGTCAGTGTCAGAGGCAGCGTAACATTGCTGGCCACTAGAAATCAGATTTTCTGGCATGTATTTCTTGTAGCCATGGATCATCATGATGTTTTTTTCACAGACAGGCCTTCACTCATCAGGCATCCCTTGCAAAACAAGCAGAAACCCTGTCATCCATCAGAGGAAGAATCTGCTCTAGTTTTGAAAATTCAGCTGGGTTTAAAATGAGTAGTATGAAAATCTGTGACACTTGTAACTCATTTGAAAACCAACCTTTTAAGGGCAGACTGGCTAAAGGTTTTATTTCTAATCTCTGTAGCTATGACTCCTATTCCCCATAGGATTTACTTCAAGAGCTGACTTAAAACTCTCCTTTGAGGCAAAAATAAGTACAGCAGCTAAGTGGCAAAACAGGAAGACAGAGGATGAGAGCAGTTGTAAGTTTCAGGTAAAACTTTGAAGAAGAGGCAAGGCTGGCAGGTAACTAGACTAAAAGGGGAAGGGATTTTTTTTGAGGTAGGAAGAAGGTCTTTTGGAACCTCTGCTAATGGAGCTCAGAGAGAGCTGCAAGAGGATAATGTAGGAGGAAATGTGCAACATTTTTTCAGATACATCATAAGACTGTTGATAGCACACCTCAAATCTTGTATAAAAGACAACTATTCCCTGAGGCATTAAACCAGGAAGTATACTGTCCTTATTTGTGAAAGGATTTAAGTAATGCAAGCAGCCGTGCTCTGTCATGCTCAAAAAGGTGAACGGTTCCTTATAACTAAGGTGATCTAGTGTTAGTTTGAAGTGATGACATCTAATATTTTGTATTTTTTTTCTCTTTCATTCTCACATCCAGTGACTCTCAGAAAGGTTGCTTCTTGCAGGTGTTGCAGTTTTGGCTTGCCTTCTCATGTAAGACATTCACACAGGTGGATTCACTAACAGTTTTCATCCTTAATTGATTTTGCAGTGATTTGATGCTGTTAATGAAGCTCATTGTTGGCTGAACAGTCTTGGTGCAGCTGTGAGAGCATGAGGAGAATCAAGGTATTTTTGTTTTCCTCATTTTATCTTTCTTTTGGCATGGGTGTCCTGCTTTGTTTCACAGGTAAATTTTAGTTTAAGTATTATTTTGGGAAAGTGTATTCGTAAGTAAGAGTTTTTCCTCTAAAAGCTGTGTTTGTGTTCAGCAAATGGCATTGTGTCTGAGAAAAATTATCAAGAACTTGCAAAGTGTTTTTTCATCTTGCCAGACTTGTGAAATGAAAAATGCAAATGTTTGTCAGCTTTTTGTAGGAATGAGACAGAGACACAGGGAGAGTTGCCACACTGTAGACTTCCTCTGGACTGCAGAAAGAGCACACGTGGAATAGGTGCCATAACAGATTCTCTTTATATAGTTCTCTGGTGTAGTGCAAAATGGAGAATGAAGATATTATGTTCCTGTATTCAAAGCAAGCATTGTCTGCATCTCATGTGGAGATGCCTTTGTCCATTAAAAAAAAAGAAAAAGGCTGTATGAGGGTAAATTGGTTCATGCAGAACATCCCAACTAAGTGTTAATACTTGTCTAAATCTCAGCTTAATTTGGTGGTGGGAGTGGAAAGACTAAAATGAAAGCACCAAAATGCTTTCCTGCATGGGAGATTTTCACAGAAATGAAGAAACTTGCACATGCTGTGAATACCAATGGGAGGTTAAAATGTTCATCACTTCTTGATGAGTGTGTTGAGATTAGCTTGGTTTAACTCTAAGACCTAGCAATATCTGAATATCAGCTCTGGCCTTTGGTATTCAGATGTTATTCCAGAATACTTTTTGGAAACTACCTGGTTAAGGTCTGAATCAATCCCTATTTGAACATGATGCTTAGTTTCAGAAAAAAATATAAAAGAACAGCTAATCATTCACAGAATCATAGCATGCCAATTTGGATGGGATCCCCCTTGAGGATCAGCTGACTCAACCTTTCTTGGCAAGAGCAGTTTAGACAAGATGGTTCAGCACCCTGTCTAGCTGAATCTTTTGTTATGGCAATTCAAGTTTCTCAGCATGAAACAGTATCTCAACAGACTACTTGGTATGGCACTCATTTCCTGAGTGCTTGGGGTTGTAGTCCCACAAATACGTTATTTTGGGTGGCAGACTGGCTTAAATGTTGATACCTCTCGTGACAGATAGACTTATCCTTCTGTTTTGAAGTGTCTTTTCAGCTAGAGTGTGGCCAAGTTGTGAACCTGCTCTGGAAGCTGGTCACTCTTAAAAGTAATCTATCAAAAGTACAGAGATGTTCTAAAGCCAGATCAGTTCACAGCAGAACCACAGAAATGCCACCCAATTGCAGCTAGCTTAGTTGTAGGAGTGAACAACGAGGGGTATATAAGGGGAGGGATTATTCTGGCAATACCTGAGGCCAGGATTGTTGTGAGAAGCTTTGCAATGCAATATTGTGGCTCTCGTTTTGGAACAGAAAGCACCATTTTACATATGTAAACTGAAGCAAAGTGATCTAAGGACTCTACCATATTTCTTTGGTGGATACTATGTTAAAACAGTTTTATGTCAATGGATTTGAAGTTGTTTTTAATTTAGGAACCAAGAACCAGTATAAGCTGTACTATAACCATAAGCTTTTAGTATATCTCTACCGCACTTGCACGTTCATCAAGGTAATTAGAAATCCTCCCTTGCAACTCACACCCCTAGAAGCACTGTTTGAAAAATACCACCCTCACAGGGAGGACCCAAATAACAGGCTGAAGATCAGATAAGAGGTCGGGGAGGAGGCAGGCACTGAACCCTGCTCTCCAGATTCCTAAGTAAGCACTAACCACTGAACTATTCTCCTTAGCTACCAGGAAAGTGATTTCCAAAAATGGTAATGGTGGGATTTTTAAAAGCAAAATCTTTGATCACAAGTCCAAGCCCATTCAAAAGCTGGGAGAGTCAGGGTACAGGCTAAATTTAAAGTGCAGCAGCAGCAGTTTTCAAGTATCTCTCTATGCAGGAAAGCCTTCTCTGTTTTTTGTGCCTTTGAAAAATTCTCCCTCAAATCTCAGTGATTTAAAAGATAAACAAACAAGGAAATGATACAAAATTTCTGTCATCAACAGTTAACTTCTCTATAATCATAGCTTTGTGACTCAAAATATCTAATCTAGATAAGTTATAGCTATAAGAATTATGAAGCAAGACAAGGTTTAGGTAGGATTAAGGTTAAATTAGGCCCAAGTGAAAAACATCCCCTTGACAAAGGGTAGTCGCACTAATCTGTGACTCCATTACACTCTGACTGCAAGAAACTCTGCCAGTATTGAAGAAACATCTGTTTACTATTACAGCATATAAAATATAAACAGGCAAGACCTTCTCTGATTGAGTGGTTATAAAAACAGAACAGAAATTAGTGTATGCACTCCCCATGTGGGAGAATCAGTCTGTTAGTGTTAAATGATGTCACTGGATCAACAAGATGGTTGCCAGAAAACCTGCGAATAGGGGTCTATGTTAGCAGCTTTCGCCTTCAGCAGGCTCTGAGCTCACTGAGGGAGGATTGCTGAATGTCAGGGTGGGGAGCCTTGTGCAGCCAGGCAGAGACGTCTGCCCACCAGCTGTTATGCACAAGGTACTTGGTTTCTCAACTGTCTCATGATCCCCCCTAGCTCTTACCTGCTCAGACACAGGTCACCTTCTTGTCTGGAAAAGGAGTGTGCTGTCAGATCCTTACCCCAGGCTAAAAATTGCATCAATTATCAGTTCTGTATGAAACAGTGCCTTTACTTTGAGGTAGGTACTTCTTAGCATTTGGATTACTGGAATAGGAGACTAAATCAAATGAGATGCTTACCACACTAACAGCTCTGGACCTTGCTTTTTAGCTTCTCTCTGTTGTGTGTTCTGTGTAAGAGTCTGAGAAAACTCAGGATCTGAATCACGAGCTGCTACAAAAAAGAAGATTGTTTTTATTAAGAGTTCTTCAGTTTGTGGGTAAAAGCCAAGAATGTCTGAACCTAGATAACTTTTGGTTTAAAGGCTGCAGCATATGTTTTTTTGCATACTTTCTGGGTAAAATAGATTGAGTACAGAAATGAGAAACTTATTATTATAACCTCACTTTGCTCCTATGGATTCACATAAAATGAACATGCATACCATATGAAGATAGGCTGAGAAAGTTGAGGCTGTTCAGCCTGGAGAAGAGATGGCTGCATGGAGACCTCATAGCAGCCTTCCAGTATCTGAAGGAGACCTATAAGGATGCTGGAGAGGGACTCTTCCTTCGGGACTGTAGTGATAGGACAGGGATAATGGGTTCAAACAGGGG
>JANHGB010063861.1:0-59757 GCA_026283785.1 Coracopsis vasa | reverse complement strand
TGGCAGCAGCCCGCGGGCGGAGAGGCAGCCGCCGCGGGCTGCCGCTGTGATTGGCACCCCGGGCAGCAGCAGCAGGAGGAGGAGGAGGAGGAAGGCGCGGAGCAGCCGCGGGGCCGCCATCCCGCGGTGGCGGCGGTGGTGCCCGGGAGGATGCCGGGGAAGCAGGGCTCGGCGGGCGGCGGTGGCGGTGAGCTCCCGGGGGCCGGCACGGCGAGGCAGCGCAGGCGGCGGAGGAAGGTCTCCTGCTTCTCCAGCATCCAGCTCTTCTTGGTGTCCGAGTGCGCCCTGATGCTAGCCCAGGGCACGGTGGGAGCCTACCTGGTGAGTGGGTACCGGCCGTGGCGGGGGGCCGCGCCGCGGGGTCCGCCGGTGCTAACGGAGGGGAAGTTCCCTCGCAGCCGGGGCAGCGCGGAGGGCAGCACCCCCCGGGCGGGTTTTACACCAGTTTCAGGGCTTAAATGACTCAGCAGTGCCGGGGGGTCAACCCTGGGCGCCCCCCGTTTGCAGCCGGTCGGTCCCCCGGTCCCCAAGCCTTGGTGCCGGTGGTTGCGTGAGGGTTCGCTTATCACCGCCTTTGGCTTCGGAGCTGGCCGGTAACTCGGGTCGGATGCCAGCGTTTCTAGTTTGTACTGAATAAACACCCAGGAAATCCAGCGGGGCATTCACTTCGTGCATCCCACGTTACTACTTTTCCCTGTCCTCCTCAAGCGATGCAGAGGTGTTATGCACAGCAGCCCTGTAAGTCTTGGTGTTAGGTACAGAACAGCCAAAATAAGACTTTGCGCTGAATCTGCAGAGTGAGGTGTGGTGTCAGGGGCAGAACTGTAGTAGAAGAGTTGGAAAGATGTCCAGACGGCAACGCTTGTGCCTTTGAGTATGCACTGGGAGAGGCAGCTTGTGAAAATGAAGTGTTCTTCTCTCAGCAGATGTAAGTGTATAGTTGATTTAAATTTCTCAAAATAGCTTGCTGGATTTGAGAATTATAGTTTCCATGGAAAAGAAATGTATTCATAATCTCTGAGGCTTTTTGAGGCCATACACGTAATATATTATACTGTAAGATCTCCGCATTTGGTACTCGTATTCAGTATTTAGCGCTGCTCCTCTCTCACATGCTCAAAGTACTTATGCAAATTTGTACTGAACGTGATCTATAATTTTTCAAGGTATGTGGCTAATCTAACCGTGGTTAATATTCCCTCTTATTATGAAATGGAAATTAGCAGTCATCTCCATATAATAAAGCAAGTAAGTTTAGTTTGGAACATATTTGTAATTCCAAAGCAAACTGCATCGCATCTGTTGAGATATATTCAGCAGTTCTGTACCCTGTGTGAGGATGGGTGGGCATCAATTCGTATGATCCAGATAGGGACATGCTGCTTCTATGTAACACCTTAGCAAGTAAATATATTGTTTCCGATGAGCTACTGGCAAAATGAACTGTCAGCATGAATGAGCGTGGGATAATCCTTCATCACAGTAATGGCCAAGGAAGAGCCCACGGAGGTGATGTCACCAGTGGGCACCAGTATGCTGGAAATGTATAGATGTGCTGGAGGACTGTATGTTGGCACACGGCGCTACTGTGTCTGAGCGTAGAATCAGCACTGGTAGTCCCTAGTATGGGATTTTCCTCCAACTCCTTTCCGTTGTTCTCTCCTCACCAGTTTAGCATTTCTTTTCCTGCTTTTCCCGACTCTTGTGCTGTGTTTTGTACTGGAGTAGCAGGTTCAGTCCTTCTCACTCATTTGGAGTGTCTCATGCACCCCAGTCCTACCAGCTGAAAAACACAGCTGCTTTGGGATTCCCGGAGTTGTACCTACCTCCTCCAAGAGGTTACCCTGATTGAGGTGCTGCACTTTCTACCCTCTATCCATCTTCAGGGCTATATCCTGACCAGCATGTCATCATGGCCCCACGGATCCACAACCAGTAACAGACAACTGGTCAGTGGGAACGAAGCTCAAACTGATCCCCAGCATGCATGAACACTGGCCCAGCTGCACCAGGCAAATGTTCCTCTGTTCCCTGCATAATTTATTTGCTGTCATTGCAAATATCATGCAGCCCTTCATACAATGAACAGATGCAAATGTGGAATTATCTTTGGAGTGTAAATCTGTGCTTAGAGCGAATATGGACGAGCGCTGTGCTTACAGGTGTCATTGGGGAGCCAGAGCAGGAGTGGGAAAGGTGCGCAGTGGGAAGCATGGAGAACCTAATTGGTTCTGGAACGTCCCGTGGGGCCAAGTGTTGCTCTCAGGTGCTGTCTTGGGATGAAATCAGTGGAGGCACTGCAGAGTTGCCCAGGTGTAGCTGCAAGTGGATATTCATTTACTCAGGCTCCTGGGATGAGCAGGGGCCGTTGCGCTCGGGTGGTGTGCCTGGCTGCTCCCCAGTGGACAAATTAGCCAGTGAGACAAAGCAGAGAGCAACTGGGAAGACAGACAAATAGGGAGATGCTGCGGAGGAGAGGCACAGCGCGTAGTTCTGGGCAGTTGAATAAAGTACTAATTTTAGCCTGTCGGCAGTGAGCAAGTGCTGTATTCGTACTTCTGCTTTGCGTGGCCACATGTGCGACTTTCCCTCGTTACTTGGAGCTCAGGAAGAGAAACCTTTTTTTGCCTTATACGGCAGCAAGTTGTTTCTTCGGTTTTTGTCTGCCTTGTTCTGCACAGGGAGACCATGAGGGCAAAAACTCAGCTTGTTAAGAAAACAAGGCAGGGGCTTGGCTCCTTGGGAGTGATTGCAGAGCTCGGTTTTGATTTGGCTTGGCTTTCATGTCAGTACATCTCGAAGTGGATATTGTTATTCCTTTTTAGAGATGTAAAAACTCCTTTTCTTCCCGTGTTCACCATACAATAAACTTGCAGCACCCACTTGAATGTATGTACAAAGCATACATTCATTCATTATGTGGTTTTGAAGCAACGATCATTCACTTTTATTTGTTCATAAAACATGGTGCTTGCCAACAGGCCCTTATAAATAATAAATGCTGATAAAAATCTATAAAGTCCTATTCTTTTCCCACAGAACTCAGCAGCAAAAATACCCCAGGATGCCAGCAGTGGATGTCTATGGCTAATTGGGATGGTGTCTCTGAGGTCCTTAATGTGAAGTTTTAGGGAGTATTTGATCAATGTCACGTTCCAAAATATTTGTCAATTACTGCGCTTGCTGTTTGCAAAGTGCTTGTGTTCCAAAATGACTCGGTGCCATATCCTGCATAGTTTATGCAAATGCAAGCCCGCGCTGCTGCCTTAATTTCTGGGGCTGCTGAATACACCCTATTATTTGCATATTCTTGTAAGGTTTTGTGTATGCATTTATTTGGCTCCATCTAATTACTCCGGCATGCTTTTGGAAACTTGAATTTCCCAGCAACTGCAGTGGCAGAGGGGAAAATGCTGCTTGTAGTCTGCAGGCATTCCTGCTGCAGAAGTTACTCAGGGCTTTCACAGCAACTTTTTAAAGCCCAGATAATTTCCACCCCCAGTTGTTCTCCTGCAGCGTAGGATCCGTGGGTTAAAGAGCCAAGCGTTACTGGTGCAGTTGGCACCAGGAGGGAGAGGCTGGAAAACGGAGGTTCCAGCTGGAGCCTTGTGCCTTTCAGGCAAATGCAGCAGTGTGATCAGTCATGCCGGCCGTGCGGCGATGAGGGTTTCGATAAGGCTGATTCACATACCTTGGCAACACTTCCCTCCCTGTCCCCCCACCTCCACCCCTCAATTCCTACGTGCATTATATTTTGGAGTGTCTTAACCGGTCATAACGTTCCAAGAGCTCCTGACGGTTTATCACCGAGGCATTTCATCACCCTGCCAGTCAAAGCCTTTGCTTAGCCAGTGGTGAAATCATTGTTTCAGCAGAAGGCAAAGAGCTCTCGGTTTGACAGCCACAGTTTTTGGAGCAGGAGCGCAATTTAATTCTCTCTCCCGAGCCTTTTAGCCTCGACTCGCTCCGGTTCAACCTGACCTAGTTGCAAGCATCCAACATCTGCCAAAGTCATGGCTTCTTTAGATAAAGGGCATGCATATGGGAAGCGCATTGAGAAGCAGTTATCTGGGGTGCTCTGGATAGCTGTTTTTACAGAGCTTTACTGAGATGTCTCTGTTTGCTGCAGCTTTGAATGCAGCTATTCATGTGTTTTATCAAGTGATAGAGGATGACTGGCCTGAGCAGGAGATGGAAAGGAAAATAACTGGTCCCTCCCAAGGAGGGTGCATTGGTGTTTGCGTGGGAAATGAATGCCAAATTGTTTCTTGTTTTGCTGAATGAAAGCTCCTGAGCCACACTTAACTTCCCGGCTAGAGCTTTGCCTGTGCAGCAGTGTTTGAATGCAGCTTGCAAAAGCCCTCAACCTGTCTGCAGTAAACATAGTACTGTGTGAGTCCAGGTGAGACTGTGTGTGAGTGTGTGATCTCTGAGACAGGCTCCTTCTGTTCAGTTTTATTGCTGCTGGGTTTGAGATATTAATGAAATTCCATATTCAGGAAAAAAGTATCAAAGATAAATGCAGAAGTTAATCATCAAAGGAACAAACAGAAATAAACACCAGGGAACTGGGGGATTAAGAGCAGAATTTGGCTCCTGGATTTTTAAGTTGCTTTGATGCATGACTCCTTCCTAACCTGTGTTAAATGTGGCACATACAACACTGCTCTCCTATCACAGAAAGCATTTGTAGAGATCCGGTCAAACCCTCCTTGAAGTCACTGGAGAGGTTCACGTGAAGGATGTCATTAAAGACAATGTTAATATAGGAGTACTGCAACGCTTCAAAGCTTTCTGTTGTGCTTGGGGCTGCATGACAGCATTTTCCCTGAGTATTTGCAATCTGAGTAGACTGGACGGGAGAAGTGTTGTAAGTGGGGAAACTGAGGCAGAGATGAAGAGCTTGATTCTGTTCCTGAAGCTTTTGCTTGGTTAACAGCAGCAGAGCCCAAATGGCTTGGGTATGGGCAGAGTAGAGACTGGCAGAGCAAGGAATTCCAGTTTCAGATGCTTCAGTCCAGTGACTTAACTGCAAGAGCAGTTTTTCTCATTGAAGGTAGTATTGGTTTTATTAATGTATTTATTTTCCTAGAATAAGGATCAGCTTTAGAATACTGTTTTTTTTCCTTCCCTTCTTCAGCAATGCTGAGTAATAAATTAGCTGTAATGCTCATAATTTATCTGTCACTTGGGTATTTAAGGGAATGAAAAAATGGAGTGAAAATAAATGTTTTAGTGGGGATGAAGATTGCCAAGCATTGGCTGGGTATTGCTTACTGTTACTTTTCCCTTAATATATCTTTGCTGGCAATGTTATTTCTGGAAAGTTTTTTCTGGTATGCCTTTCCCATTAGAGAATATTGTCTGTTTTGCAGCTGAGTTGTGCTGAAAGTTATTCTAAACTAGCTCTTTTGACTACATTCGTATTTCTTCTCTAAGAAGCCTTTTGATGCTTTTCTGGTCTCTGACTGCAGTGTGGAGGAGAAACCAGATCCAGGTCCAGGTTCTGATGCCTTCAGACTCCTGTGGGGCTTGGGTTAGAGTGTGGCATTGACTCATTAACATAAAAACTTGATATCCATTAGTAGAAACAAATCCTGATCCGGGTGTAGGTTGGAGTTTTGAGTACCAGGAAGGCTTATAAGTAACTGGCATTTATACTTTGATGCAAAGTTGCCTTTTATCTACTACTAATAGATGAAATGGTGTAGAGATAACAGCAGGTTTATCTCTGACATTATGTGCTATGTGGCATTTGCAGAGTAAATCCAAACTTACGATCTGTTGCCTTCAGTGTTAAATGCATTCAAAGGCAAAATGATGTGTACGAGTGTGAACTAATTGATTTTAGTGTTTAATATCTTTATTATCTTCTAGCAGAAAGTTTGGCAGTCCTTCCTTTTCTCTGTGAGGGCCAAGTGACATTTGTAAGTCCTGAAAGAAAGAGCAGCCTGTTAGAAATGTTATGATCCATCGTAAAACCAATGTCTTATTTCTTTTGGCCAGCCTTTGCTTCCGAAATCCCTTTAGCATTTACTATGTGCCTTTGTGACAACTAGCATTCTGAGTTTTAATGGCCTGCAGTATTAGTGCAGCTGAGGTTTAAGGGGATCTTGAATTAGATCAGAGAATATGTTGCTCTGAAGGTTTGTGTTGTTCTTGCTTAGGAACTTTATGCAGTGTGGTACTTTAAAGCCTAATGTAGACCCTGTCCCAGAGAGGGCTCAGTTAAACTGTGATCCCTCCCCTTCTCTGCAAGGGAGAGCAGATATTCCCTGTTTCCCAGAAAGGGGTGTCTCAGGTTGCACGTGCTTTCTTTTCCCATACTTCAGGATATTGTAGAGGACCAAAAGCCAGCTTCTGTTCTGCTATAGCACTGTAAATTTATTGCTTCAAAAGAGTTATTCTGCAATTTATCAAGAAGAATTTCTCCTCTGTGTATAATAATCCTTACTTGTACTCTCCTTCGTCTCTAGTTATTCCTTCACGGTAGCAAGATTAAACAATGGCATACTATATAGTGGGTAAGGTTGCAGCTTGGATGCATTAGTGTAGTTTTGTCTTCTGATCAAGACCAGATGAAGCTGCAAAGTGAGTATTTTAAGCATCATCCAAGGAAGTTTAAATAAACACATGATAACATTTGTGTAGTGACTCCTTTAAGTGCTCCACTGAAGTCTGGAAGATTTAATTTTTTCTATTGCATAGAAAAATGGGCCACTGATTTTGATTTACAAGGTTTCATTATAACTGCAGCAAAACCAGGACTGGAACCCCAAGAGCCCTGTCTCCAGGTCACCTTGGAGCAACTGTTACACTCTCTGTCTCTTTGTAGATACATACTGCAATGCAAATAGCCAGCTCCACTCAGTAGAGATTTCACAGTGCCACGCTTTATACACTATCAATACAATCAATAGCAATAGCAAGCTGTTCAGGGAGTTCCAGGAGTGTCTGGCACTTCTTCCCATGGGTGCTGGGAGGGCTTTGCCCTGTTATGGGAAGCATGTTGTAATGTTTAGAGTGATGGTCCCTACATCCAAGACGTTTCAGTTTGAGTGGATGGATCAAAGTGTGGAGAAAAGGAGTTGTTCCTTTTCTCCAATTTTAAGTGGGCATGCAGTTGTAATCACATAGAGATGACAGGATCTGTCCCTCCTCACTTAGCCAACCTAGGAAAGACCTCAGAACTCAAATCAGGTTTCTTCAGCTCTTCAGTTAGCAACTTTCTTTTGCAGCCTTATTCTGAATGTGATGTGCTTCTGCATTTTGATGCCTAAATATTCCTTACTGAAGCAAGGGAGGCAGCCCCCGCCTCTTCCTGCTCTTGTATTGAAGTTGAGGATGTTTTACTGGGGCTTGTATTCACAGTACCTTAACATGATCAATGATTTTAGATGACTGCTTGCAGCATAGATGCAAAATCTTTATTTCAGGTTTGCTTGAATATTTATCTTAATTATTATTTGTTTTCTATGGTTCAAGAAGAAAAAAAGCAATTTGCTTTAGTTTGGGTTTTGTTTTTCCTCTCCCTTCATAGTATCCTTTCTCCTCACCAAGCTGCCAGCTGATTTCCCTATGTCTTTTTTATCATCTCTATCATCTTGATGTCTGCAGCCATCGCATGGGTGATTTCTGCATGTTTGCAGGACCAGTGACTTTTAGATAAGTGCCTGTGAACGCAAGTGTGGGAGCACAGAAGCTTTCCATGCTACGTGGTTCCTGGGCAAGGTTTGCTGGAATTGTCTTATTTTTAATGTTTAAATGCCCTTTTAAAACACTTTCCATGCTGTTCACCTGTATAATTCATAATGCCTTAGTTTACTGAAGGTGGAAAAAACCTTAAAATTCACTTTTGTGGTGATCCCTAAAATGACAGTGAAGTTTTTGAAGGAACCTGGGTAATTCAGTTGTATTCAGGTCTTCGTGACTCACCCAGCATTATGATTTCTGAAGCAACTATGGCAGATTTGCTTTCAAGTGTTTTTTGGTGCTTTGATGTCTGCATCTGAATCCAACATTTTCTCTAGGTTGTTTTTTTTTCCTAATAAAAGGGCAACTAGGAACTACTGCAAAGAAACTGAAAGCAAGGTTGGCTGTTTGGGAAGGGCGTGGATGTGGAATACAGAAACCTTTCAGAAGTGTTTCGCTTCTAATTGTTAACAATGTACAGTGGTGTATTCCCTCCTCTCCTTCCCAGAAAAGCTGGATTTTTGGCTGAATTGAAATCAGCATTTGGTTTGGGCCAATATGTAAGAAGCAGCTTTGAAGTACATCTTGTGTATGTGTATTTTAACCTGATACATAGCATTTTAATGCCTGAAAAATCACATAAACCAAAGTGGAATTGCTTTGCAGTCAAGGTGCCAGGCAGTGGGGCTCTCTATGTTCCTAAAAAGGCGAATTATTCTATGAATTGATGTAAGGTGAAACGTAAGTATTTTTCCTGGAGTCTGCATGGAACCTGTACTAGATGGATCTTTACATGCTCTCAGCTGTCAGGGAGCACCTACATTCAAACACAAGATGGTCAGAGGGTAGCAGGGATGGGCATCTTTGCTGTGTCAGGATGCACTTCTTAAGTTTTTTATGGTTTCAGATTTGCTTCACCCCTTTAATTGTCCAAATCAATAACAGAGAGTGAAAAAACACCATAACTGCATGGGATTGCAGCCTCTGGTGTTAAACAATGAATGCTATTTGCTCTCTCAGGTAGAACTTCAACAGGAAGAGCTGCTGAAAGGTTATTTTCGGGTTCTTGTTCTTTATTCCTGAAAATAAGGATGTGAAATAACTGCTACCTCTTTCCACTTCTCTCCTCAGCGTTGTGCAAACATAGCTTGGCACATCATTAGCAGTAGACCAGAGTTACTTGGGAGTGTTAAGATGCTGGGGTATTGGCCAAACCACACACTTTGGCTTGAAGGGAATCTCTGAAAGGCTGCAGGAGGACCAGTGTGTACCTTGCTTGGTACAGTAGGAGGACAAGTCCTCTGTACCTCTGAATAATAGCAGACCTGTATGTAGACATCCACGTCAATACTGAGAAGTGTCAAGGGAGAAGAGGAACAGCATTTGAAGCTTCCAAAAGAGAAGCTCAAAATAGTGACTAAAAGAAAATGATTTTGAAAAACATGAAGGAGAAATGCCCCCAGTGATGTCCTGCTGCTTGTTGTGCCGTGCTAATGACTTTCATCTGCTGGAAACATGCTTGCGTCTCATCCTGACAGGGTTTCAGTATTGCATGATGTATTGAGACACCAAATTAGGGGTTGATTCTTTCTTTCCCTGTAACTGGGGAACAACAGAAAAATAACAATATGTAACTAGGTCTTTGTTTCTAAAGAGCAAAAACTAGAGCTTTAGATTTCCAGTTTTTCAGTCCTGTGGCTTGCTTCTGTTACTGAGATGCAGGAAGAGCTGTAATTGTCATGGTTTAGTAAAGCTATTCTCTGCAAGTTGTTCTTCAAGCTTTAACTTTTGTCTTTTAAAGAGAATCCACCTTGCTTGGTGAGGTATTGTGGTGGGTTAACCTTGGACTGCAGCCAGACACCCATTAGCTGCTCTAACTCTCCTCCTCAATAGGATGGGGGCAGAAAATGAGGTGAAAAAGCTTGTGGGTTGAGATAAAGACTAGCAATTACTGTCAGGGGCCTTGACCTGGGGGAAATTAGTTTTTATTGCCAATTAAAATAGGTTTGCGTGTTTAAAACAAAGGCAAAAATGAAAACACCACCTTCCCCCCATCCTGCTTCTTCCCAGGCTCCATCAGATGTTTGCTGAGCTCTGCTGGGAGAGCATCCACCTTCGCCCATGAACTGAAGTAAACTGTTCATCACGTTTGAGCACTGACATGCTCTTTGCAGAAGTGTTAACTGGAATGGGGTAGATGGTTTTCCTGGTGCTTGGATCCTGTCTGCACTTGATGGGCAGTCACTGTTTGTGGTATGCCACTGGGCAGCAAGTTGGTTCAGCCCAAGGAGAAACATGTCTCTTTGCAACTAAAACATGGTGATATTCTTTATGTCCTGCAGGCATTGTCTGTAAAATGTGATTATTATGGGAATTAACCTTCCCCACAGCCAATGGCAAGTGCTGTGGCTTCTGTGATGGGCAGAGAAAGCGTTGGGCAGATAGGCTCTTTATGACAAATAGTGGGCAGCATTTTTAGGGCTTATGAGCAAAAGAAAACTGTGGGTTTTTTCTTTGTCTTGTTCACCATACAGGGCTGAAAGCAGTTAATTACAATGGGCCTTTCAGCCTTTGCATGAGATGTACACTTTGTTTCCTGCTGCCTATGGCTAGTTATAATGCAGGTCCTTATGTCTGAAGTCAGCACAGCTGCTGGCTGAGGGACAGGAGCTGTAGCTGAAGGGATGCCTTGTCTAGGGGTGCTTGTTTGTGAAGGGTGGTGATGTTTGTTTTGTAATATCAGCTGGTTTGGGTGATCCTATAATTGGTGTCATCTGAGGTGCTCAGTGCAATGAATGCCCACTGAGCTCAGCTGTGTGCCTGCAGGAACCTGTTGCATCTCGTGTTCTGTAGCGTAGGTCCAGAGAGGGGTGCTTCAGCTCCCAGGTTTGTATTTCTGTCATCAGGAGGTGGTACCAAAAACCACATGGCTGTCTTGAGCCCTTGGGTCACAGTGCGATGATGTTAGTCTAGTCTGGGTTTTGGTTTCTCTTTCTTCTCGTGATATAATCTGTGATATTTAATACTATTAAAAATTGTATATCAAATGAGCTGGCTTGGGGTTACTGAAAAGCTGTCCCGTAGTCTTTGGGATTCAAACAAACCAACTTTAAAGAACTTGAGAGCGAAGGCTGAAAATGGGAGATTTCAGATATTCCACAGAGCTAGATAAACTGTTTGCTTCCAAGAGTTTATTTGCTCAATTGAGGCTACTTATGCATTGAGAGATCTCTTTGTGAATGAATGGATTCCAAAACCAGCTTGGGAGTCATTTGAAGTTAAGCCACACGAGCAAACCATGTGCTAGAGGCACAGCTTTGTGGGTTTTCTGTGTCATTTAGTAGAACTGTGCAAGCTTTCTCAAATGCTGGCCCTATACAGAAGTCCAGTGTTTTCTGTGGATTAGGATGCATCAAGGCTGCAGTATTGCTCTTAATCTCAATGCTGGCTCTTACCACAAAGGCATAAGTTTCAAATTTCCTCTTGCTGAGTCTTATTTGAGGCTTTATCGTGTAGCCTCTAGTAGCTGAGATGGCATTGATTGATTTGAATCATTCAGCTTAATTCAGTGCTGGACAAGCTTTTTGCCAGGATTTTTATTTTGCCTTTTTATTTAAATAGATCCCTAATGAATTACTGTAGTTGTACATAATGACTCTCGGGAAATATTGGATGCAGCCTCTAGAATCAGTTCTGTGCCGGTTTCAGATGGCGAACTCTTGAAGTATAGCTCTGAACAGTGCTCAGGGTCCCTTGTCGCTGTCTTGAGTTTTCAAGATGTTCCTGCATTAATAAGCTGCATCTTCGGAATTCTGTGGGCAGGTATCCAGTGAGCAATTCGTTAGCAGGGTGGCAACTCAGAGGTGAATTTGGATGCAAAGTCCTCTCTGCTTTCACTGCATTGCTGAGACCTGAGGGTTTCTGGCAGGAGAAACTGGCTTGTCTTCATCCAGGACACAAGGTTTTCATTTCTTCAGGGTCAGGTCTTGAAACCAGTTAGGGACTCTACACAGTTGGGATTTAGAGTCAAGGGAGAGTGGGAGAGACTCCCTCCCTTGGATGGGGGTGTAGAAAGGCAGGATTTAACTTCTTGGAGAGCTCCTTTTATATATGGAGAAAGTCCTTCAAGTCCGACTGCAGCAAATAGTCATTATATGGCTGCATTGAGTTGGATTTCTTTCTTGTGGAAGCTATAGCGAGTCTGGGAATCAATGTAAGGTTGTGTGGTCTCGTGTCTGGAGGCTTTTTCCAACTCTCATGTAATGTCCCAGCTCAATATTTCTGTGTCCCCATCTTCAAAATGACTTGCTCTGGGATAGCATTGCTGTTTGGGTTGGGGTGGTTGGCCAGAACTAACAAAAATGGTCTGCAAATTGCCTGTGGCAAAGTGGTGACTTCTGGTTTCACCAACAGTGCCTTTTCACATGACTGGAGGTTGTCTGATTACTCCAGTGTTAAATTTGGTTACTCCAATGTCAAATTTGACCAAACCATGCTGGATTTCTGTTAGGCATCGCACTGAGGCTTCCAGGTATGGGGTCTTTAAATGATGCACAAAACTCTGCTACGCTGGAAATGCAATTGTGACTAAAATGACCTTTGCTTTCTCTTTTATTTGCCCCCTATGGTGTGTGGTGTATAGATTGAGACACTTTCAATTTGATTCTCAGCATCCTGATTATGCTCAGAACTCTTGGTAACCAGACAGCGCCACGAAAAATTAAGTTCATGGAGTGTTTCCAGGAGTCCGTGTCACTGTGTATTTCCCTGCCCGCTCCTTTGCCTCCGCTGCTCACACAAGTGAGATTAAACAAAAGAGCAACAGCAACTTGTTTCCTCTGAGCCACTACTGGCTAGTGGTGGTGCTGGCATCTTGGCGAGGAAAGAGGAGCATTCCTGCCATACGTGAGTAATGTTTTCAAGGCAGGCTCTTACTTTGCAGCTGTATCTGCTGTCCAGAGCTGTCATAGAGTCATAGAATAGTTTGGGTTGGAAGGGACCTTAAAATCATCCAGTTCCAACCCCCTGCGACGTGCAGAGACCAGGTTGCAATCACTAGAGCAGGTTGCTCCAAGGCTTGTTCAACCTGCCCTTGAGCACTGCCAGGGATGGGGCAGCCACAGCTTCTCAGGGCACCCTGTGCCAGCGCCTCAGCACCCTCGAAGTAAAGAATTTCTTCCTTATATCTAACCTAAATCTCCCCTGTTTTGTCATGCCCAAGCTGACTCCCTTCCTCAGTCAAGACTGCCAGTGTTCCACCCAGAGGAATGTGGGTTTTTTTCACATTTGGACAATGTGGTACGTGGCAGACTTGGGAGAGGACAGCTTTGCCCATAGGGTAATGCTTGTTGCCTGAGGGAGGCAGCTGCTATTTGTGTTTTCTGGTGATGATGCAAACTGGGGATGTTTGGGCTCATTTCCTGGCTTTGTCATGGACTTTCCCAGGCCGCCTTTGAGCTTTTCCTCTCCATCAGCAAATGTGCTAGCTGTGGTACTGTCTGGCTTCATGGGCATCTTGTGAGCTGGGGTAATAGGCATTCAGCTGCCACAATGATGGTAACAGGAGTGAAAGAGGCACCCTGGCTTGGACCCTGAACCTGGTCTCTATCAGCTACCATAATAGGTCGAACTAGATGAATTGATGAGCTGGTAATTCTGTGTTATCCTACCTGTGGTTGATGTGTGAAGCTTCTCCCTGGGCTATGATACGGAATACTGGCTCAATGGTATCCCTGCTTCCTTCACAGCATCCTGGAACCACAGGGTTAAAACATCTAGCCCTTTGCTTTCTGAGCCTTCACTGGAAAAGACTACTTGAGGCTGCTTTACTTGCTCTTTAGTAGTGCTGGGTTTTAAAAGAGCCTGAGGGTGTTACTTTTCAAAGATGCTTTCTGAGCAATACTCTCACTGTCAAAAGTGACTTACTCCAAGTGTCTCATTGAAAATAGCACTCTTGTTCTTCCAAAGCCACTGAAGTGGTTTTGGAAAACCTCCTTCCCTGTTACTGACTGCAGTGGACTGCTTCAGAGGTGCCTAGCCTCATTTAAAGCAGGCCAAATTTAGAGTCTAAATGTTATGTTCCTGGCTAATAAACTGTATTGTAATTAGTACCTTGGGGAGACTGGAACAGGGAGAAGCTGAATATAAAGGGAATGAACTTCATGTAGGAGCTGTCTGCAAAGGATGAGTGAAGAACTGTGGAAGGAGATGAAAACACAGGATTTGGAATGACTGTGAAGGATATGTGCAATGGGAAGAAAATGGGCATAGAGCTGTGAGGAGAACTTAGGTTAAAAAAGTCAAAAGATCTAGCGTAGCATATAGTGAAACTGAGTGAAGAACAATCCTTCCACCAGACAAACCCTCTCAGTTTATGTAACCTGCAGACAGCCTCATGCAGGTGCCAGTTTGCCAGCTTTCCCCATGCAAGCTGAGGGGAGTTCTTCATGCAAGTTCTTCATCACAGGTCCACTAGTGTCATCTCCCAGTTTGAGAAACCCATGCTCAGTGGCTGCATGGATCACTTGCTGAGATATGAGGGGCTTTGCCTTTCTTGGTCTTATGCATATAGCTTTCATTTTCCTTTGCTTGCTATGTATCTCCCAGTGAAGCTTAGAGTAGCTTTGATTCCTGCTGGTGGTGGGAATACTGCAGCCACGTGTGCAGCTTTTATCCCATCTGGTTTGTCATGCACCTGCAAAATCAGGGTCAGGAGAAAGCAGAGGTTGGGAAAAAACAAGGGAATAGCACCCATGTTGGCTGCACTAACCAATTGATTAATGAATGTCTCAGTGTTGAATGTTGAATGCAAAGCCATCCCCATTCTGCAATGCCTGAATTCTGGATTCCTCCTAGAATTTGGTGTGTCCCTGCTGTAGGAGCAGTGGTCTTCCATGGGAACCTCTCTCGCATTGTGCTTTTGCTCACATCAGACTTTAGTAGATAAGCAGAAGAGGGGGTGATGTTTGTTTCCTTGCATGTGCTCATTGAATGTTTGCAGGGTGTGGTGATTCTGCAGTGAGGGGACCCTGTCAGCTGCTTTTGGTGCCTGTCTCTGACACGGGTTATTGTTAATCCTGCAGACACAGGGGTGAAATTCAGCCATCTGTGTGTACAGCCTCAGCAGATGCATTTGTTCATTGGCTTTCTGATGGCTCACTTTATTGTGAATCCCAAAGAGCAGAGCTCCCATCATCCGGTGAGACATCTCATTGCCTGTATCTCCATTTTATTACAGGGAACACATTGAGACAAGTGAAGTTATGACAAGTCTGCAAGTTTGAGTTAGATCTGCCATTTAATTTTTCTTGACCTGTAAGAGGATTTTTATTCCCTAGGTGTTATTTTGCATGTGTTATTTTAAAAGACAAATGTAAATCGCCCTCTCTTCAGGAGGAAAGGGGCTTGCTACCTTTGAGAAGTGGCAAAATGAGGTGATCTGATGGTACAGGATAGAAAGTTACATGGCTTGTGTTGTACTCAGGACTGCCACACTTAAACATGGAAATGTCACAAGTCTGCTCTTTACAACTTCCACCCCCCATTCTTCACACGGGAGATGTAATAACCAGGTTCTCAGATGGGAATAGATTTACAGCCACCTTCAAGCCGTGACTTGTCTGTTTACACCACAAACCCCCTGCGCTCACCTCCCAACCTGCCCCATTCTCCAATGGGAAGTTCGGCAGCAGCCGGCACACAGCACCCATTCGTCCCCTTGGTTCTGCACAGAGACAGCGTGAAATGAGAAATGAGTCTCTTGTGAGCAGCTTTGTAGGAGGGTGTTACTTAGCAAATAAGCAGGATGACACGGACAGCTCTTGTGTGGGCTGCAGGGTGTGAGATGGGGATAAGCAAGCAGCTCCTGTGGCTTTGGGACAAGCTCAAGGTGTTGCTAGTTGGGTGCTGGAGAGACCCTAATTCTACCTGCAGATGCTTATAGCAATTTGGTGTTTCTTGTATGCATTGTTACAAAGTGCTATGGATTGATAGGACAATGTGCCCCTTTTGTTGGGTCCCTTTTAAACGGCTTCCTTCCTCCCAGGACTAATGAAAGCATTTCATGTACTGGTTGATGAGAAATGCCTCTAACTTCTCCCTAAGCTGAGTTCCCATTTGCTGTAGGCAGGCGTCCTTGCTGCTGGGTAGGGAGTGGAGCAGGAGAGATATCAGCAGAGGCAGAGCAGATGAGGAGAAAAGTAGTAGGACTTGTCAGAAAACCTCCTCTCTCAGTATATAGCCTTTATATAATCACCGTTGTCCTCCAACCGTGAAAACGGAATTCAGCTTCCATCAAAGCTTTTATTAATGCTGTTTTGGAGTGTCCTGCCTGTGTCACTTCTGCCCTGGCTCATGCCTGACAGCTGGGAATGCTTCTGCAACCAGCTCCGCGGGCCGCTCTTGATCTCCACTGTGGCATAGCTCAGATGCAACCCTTAGCCCTGAATTTAGCTCTTGATCATAAATTAAGATAATGTGAAGTCCTTTGCATGCCAGGTTTTCTTATCAGGCTTGTGTTATGGTTTCTGCTGTGCTAAGCCCTGTTTATAGTAGAAAGCCTTCTTTGCAGGCAAGTAAGTGTTGTGTTAGGAAGTATTTGATTAGCTAAACAAGCAAAGTTGCATTGATGTGGGAAGGTGGAGAAACGAGGGTGTTGCAGCGTGACAGCTTAGGATCTGTCACAGAATCACAGAATCATAGAAGGGACCTTAAAACTCATCCAGTTCCAACCCCCTGCCACGGACAGGGACAACTTCCACTAGAGGAGGTTGCTCCAAGCCCAGTCCAACCTGGTCTTGAATGGTTCCAGGAACAGGGACTCTTCTCTCCAGTGTTTTGATAGTAGATAGGAAGGAGCTTTTTCCTGTTAAGTAACTTCAAGATACATGAATTTCATCTCCTCTTCTCCACTGGAAGTGAATCCAGGGCCATGATGCCCTGTTTGAAGAGCCATGCAAGACTTGTTTGCAGAGTTTCATGCATTTCGTATATGAAATATATGCTTGTCCTGTATATGGCTAAGAGTGCCTTTGATGCTGCAGGAGCCTACATTTGAGTTACATACAGTTTAAGTTCCTCTTCAGCTGGCTTTGTACACCTACTTGCCAGCCACAGGAGAAAAAAAGAGATCCATCTCTGAACATGTCAAAGATGTTCTGGCTGCTTTCCCTTAGCTGTTTACTTTGACGGAACTGAGTGGCCGCCCCTGCTGCCGCGCACTTATTCCACATGGGATTCTTCATCCTCCAGGTTTGAAATGTGCCAGCAGCGCTGTTCTGTGCTACAGTTTTTAAAGCATGCCAGAAATGCAGTTCCAGTGTTGAGGGTTGTGCTTCTCTGCATGCTTATGATGCATTATTTTTCTGCCAGTGCAAATGATATAATATATAAACCTAAATAAGAACTCAAATATCCACTCGTTTTGTTGTGCTAGTAAAGAGCAGCGTAGGCTACAAATGGGTTCTGGCACTGGATGTATTTATATAGATACCTTGTCAGAGGCTGAAATATCACCTGCCTTCACGCAGTGAGGTGAATCTCGATCAGCAGACTTGGAGGCAGAAGGCTTGTGGGGACACTCGGTCTGCAGTTGTGACAATGTCATCATAGGCTGGTTAACAAAGTGCAGATCTCAGCTGTGATGCATATCTGTTTCAGAGCAACAGAAGGTTCTGCTCAGAAGTTTGGGGGGCCTGGTGCTCTGTACCTGCTCTATTTTGAGCTGTCAGTGACTCACGCTAACTTTCTGTGATGGATGTGAGGAGGTAGTTGCAAGTAACACACCCCTGATCTTTTTGTTCGCACTTCTGTAAATGGGGCTATGCTCTTTCCCTTCCTCAGGAGAAGCAGGGAAAGGGGGTCAGTCCCTTCTGTCCTGTGCAGGATCCTTAGGAAGCAAATGGGAAAGATAACACAGGCCAGTTGCATTGCTGTTTGCAATGATTGCTGGGATTAGAGGTTAGGTTTTCGTGTGGCATATTTGATCAGCGTGGATCGTGGTTTCACAGGGGTAGGTGGAAAATACAATCGTTTAACATCGAGAGGCGCGTAACTTCTTTCTGTTTGAAGCTATTTTGAAACAGGCTGTGGCTTTGCACTGGTGCATCAACTCCTGACCAAACAGGATATCTCCTGTGGGTATTGACTGCTGTTCGCTCTGCTGGTGATGTGTGACAGCGTATAGCATCGCTGGGAGCGTTTGTGGCTACCCAGCAAAGGGTTATCCAGGCACACTTGCTTTGTGCTCTGCGTTGGCTATGGGCAAGTGGCAAAGGGTGCTGTAACTGCTGACATGTGGGGAGGAGGTGCACACTGGGTTACAAGAGATAGCAGAAAAGTTTTCTGCATGGTGCCAGAGAAGAGAGGTTGCCAAAGGTACGTGTTTTGCCTCAACCACAAGAGCATGGTGTGCTGTTTCTCTTGCTTCATGGTGTATTACCCTTTCTACTCAGGCCCTTGAAAGTCCTGACCTTGAATGGGTGCCTCATTTGGACCGTGTCAGTAAACTGAGAGCTGGTCATTAGAATATAGACTGAATTTTTCACACTAGCGAGGCATAGATCCGAGCTGCAAACTCCTCATGGCACCAGTACAGTAACTTGCAGATTTTTGAGCTCTGGCCTAGAAACAGCATAGGCTCATGCAGCAACAGCCAAGCTAATAACACCCTACTTCTCAGCAGTGGTTCAGCTGCGGCATCTATTATCCCTGTCATGTGAATGCAAATTTCTATGCAGAGATGATTTCCAGACCTTGAGCAGAGCCAGCTTGGGTGCATTCGTATCGCCACCCTTTTTTGCTTTCCCTTATGTTCGCGTGCCCAAAGCCAGCACGGGTGTCAGCATCTGCGGTGAGAACATCTTTAAACTTTCCACTGACTTTATTGTACCAAGTATAGTGTTGAAACAAATGATCAGCAGCCTGAGATGGGAGGTCCTGATGCCCTCGCTATTTCAGCAGGGTGGGGAGCAGCAAGGAATGCTGATGCCTGGGGCTGGGCAAAGGGTATTAAGTTTGTTCTCCTCTCCTTCCAGCCTTTTGATGGGGAAGGAGTGGGCTAAATGCCAAGGGAATTGTCTGCATTTTAAGAAATTGGGCTCCACCACAAGCGATCGTCTCAACACTGGAATTGCGGAGCAAGAAAGCATCAGAGCGGAGGATCAGTGTTGTGCCCTTGGGCTTGAAGCCGGAACCTCATAGCTGGTGCTGTCAGCTGGGAGGGTGGGTGGCAAGGGGGGCTGCGCCCAAGGGTACCAGCTCTACAGGGAGGAGAGCTCGCCTTCAACTATGGGATGGGCTTTTTCCCATACTATGTAGCTGGAAGAGGTGACGTCTGAAGAAGTGGATGCAGGAGGCCTTTGGAAGCAGCAGCTTTGTTTCTGGGATGGTCACTTTGGCTCTTTGAGGAATCTTGCGTTTCCCAGCTCTGTAATGGAGACTGTGGGAGATGGTTTGCGTTTGTTTTCCTTTGGGAACATAGTTGCCAGGCAATTATTTTACACCCTGTAGCACTGCAGGCATGTCTCTTCAAGTCCGATCTCTTACCACATAACTGAGAAAATGTTTTTTACATTAAAAAGAAGCCTTTTAAAAAGGCCCTTCAGGCATAAAGTCGATGTGTTTTCTATATATAACCCTGTATTATTAATACAATGAACTTATCTGTAGACTCTGTGGGTGAATATGACTTGATTGTTGGAGATACGAGCAATATGATACTCATTTTCAATGCACTGTGTGTCTGACTCCATAATGGTGCCCCCAGCCTTCAGTTCATTTCTTAGCGATAAAGTGGGGCAATAGTGTGAAGCAGGTTTGTGGATTGCACTTTTGCTGAGCATTAATATAACATAAACAGCCTATAGAGAGAACAAATGTACCTTGGCTCAGAAATGTCAAGATCAATAGATTCGGGACAGGTAGGAATGATGAATGTGAGCGTGTGTTATTGCAATAAGTTCAGAATGGCATGGCAAAAGCTTCCTTGGATATTTTTTGTTATGTGGGTCATTTGTCACTGTGTGCATTATGTGAGATCATTTTCCTTTTTCAATCATTGAAGAGTGTTTTAGGGTAGACTTGAGAGGCCCCTTTAGCCCAGGTCCTTTTCAGGTTAGTCTTCAAAATCAACTGAGATAAACATGGGTGTGCAGACTTCTGTGGCTCTGTAAGAAGAGGAGATAGCGCAAGCATGGTTTAGGTTTTAATTACTTCTTGTTATTGTATGTTAGGCAGTGTGTTCACAGAAAGCCTGCTTTCTGCATGAGCAAGATGTGCAGATGCCCAACCTGATGTAGTTTATGGTGGTCCAGCTGACTGATCTGCTGTAGATTTAGTCTAGGGGAGCATGAACTTGTACAGTAACATCAGCCACACAGTCCAGTTTATCTCTCTAATGCCATAGCTAATCTTAGTAGAGCTGCTCTTTAAAACTGGGTGGGAGATGTCTGGAGTGGATCGAATGGGAGTCCCGCTGGAGACAGGGGATGCGGTTAGAGATGGAAAAGCAGTTCCTATCAAAGTGGGTGGTGGAGGCTTTGAGACATGTAAAAGGCAATGAGACTGTGTACAGTGATGTAGCTAAAGTGCTTTGCTGGGCAGAGCCTTAGTGACCTGCTAAGGACTGATCTGCAGGAGGAGCACAAGGACATAAGAGTTGCAGGCAAGGTACAGCTGTCCTTAGCACAGGCGCATACCCATATGAGGCTCCAGTAGTTTCAGTGCTGTTCCCAATGTCGTGGGCACTGGCGTTGCCACGATTACACCACTGTCTCTGCCTCTGTCGTCTCATGCCTTCTCTTAACTCGTCTGGTGCAGTGGGTGGTTTCACACTGCTAACTTTTGGGGTCAGACTGCATGTGTCTCATGTATCTTGTCTGCATGAATTTTACTGGATGTTGTAATAGCTTCCTGATAACTGTTTTCATTTAGGTTTGAAGCTTTTTTAACTGAATATCCTCTTAATCTATTCTTTCCAGCCGTGGCAAAACAGCTGTGTAAATTGACAGGAGCCAGGAAATAGCAGCTTCATAGCTAATAATGTGTGCTCGTGGTGTTTCCCGCTGTGTTTTAGCAGGAGGTTGTCCATCTGAAGCCACTGTGCTGCTGCATCACTCCATTCCCTGTGTTCCTGCTTTTAAACCAGCATCCCCATGGGCTGCACTCCTGAATGATCAACCTGGTCTCAGCACACAGGGACTCTGTATAATCCTTGCAGCCTTTTCACATGATGTCAGTATTTTACAGGGACCTGTCATGTCTTTTGCAACAGTTTATGTAACTCTTGATAAATAGAGTTAGTGTCTGGGAGGGGTGATGGCTTATCTGCTGGGGAGCAGGCTTGTGAAAGGAAATACGGGCAGCACAGTGCTCTTTTATCTAACAGCTACAAGGGCATCAGGAGCATCCTATGTGCAAACTGCAAGTATTTTGTCAGGTTACACCTTCTATGCAGAAAGCCCCGTAAAGGTGGGGTATAGAGGAGGGTGGGAGAATGATTCTGTCCATGGGCAGAGGGTTGCTTGGAATAAATGCAGGTAGCATCTCTGCTGTGCTAATGCAGATTTTGTAGTCGGCCTGTGTGTTTAAGGTCACAGCCAATGTCAAAGGAAGAATTTGGGCTGTGCTGTCTTGGCTGCAGCCACTCTGGACATAATGCAGTTGTGTTCCTGGTGCTCACTGGCTAAAAATCTGCATGTTGCAGTTTATTTCCCAAACCTGTTTTTATTTTGGGATATTTTATGTTGTTTTGGTTTTTTTTCTTCCTCATGACTGTCAGTGTTTTGGAGGCTACTCTGCTGATGCTGGTCTCTGCACTTTGTACTTGGATACTGTTTTCCTCTGGATGCTCAAGGCTGATGTGATGGTTTTGTTGGTTCAATTTTCTCCCCCTGCTCCGAGTACCCCACTTAATAAAGGCAGAGCTGGTATCACTGGGTGGCAGTGCTACAGCCAGAAGGAGCAAGCTGGGAAACGCAGTGTGGTCCGGCCGGAGGGAATAAGGAGAACTCCTGCCAGCTTTCATCTGGAGGGCTGGAGTTTGATTTGCAGTGTTGTCCTCCTTTTGTTTCAGTCTCTTCACCAAAGCAAGAAACTGTTAGGGGATGCTGAGACTCTGTTTCCCTATTGTGAGTGATTTAGCGTCTGTAAAAAGGAAGAGAACAACTGAAGTTCCACAGAAATAAGAGCAGAATGAGAATTGCACTTCTGGTTTTAGTTCCCAGGTTTGTCACCAATTTACTGTCTCTGTCACTGTGAACTGCACTTAGAAGTGATACAGTTCTTTATATCTGAAGTGCAGCTGTCAAAATTTGATGCTTGTAAGGTGTGGTGCCAAAGTGTTTCTAAATACCATCCTGCTTCTTGCCACATGTGTGTGTGTGCATATATATATATATATGGTAAGGCCTAAAATTTAGAAGACAGTTCGAAATGTGGGAGAGACTTCCAAAGCTAGTTAATACCAGTTGGCCTTGGCTTTGGGAAATCACTTCTGTTGGCTTTCACTCTTCTAGCCTAAATTACTCCATCACACGTTAATTTTGTTGACTGTACCTGTCTCATTAATATTTGGCTCTCAATGTCTCAGTTTACACAGCTGTAATGAGTAATTATGAGTTTCCTATCTAGGTACAGCTTGGAAATGAGTACCACAGATGTGATTTTGCATGCTTGGAGTGTTATACTCGTCTTGGAGAGATTCCCCAAAATTCTGCCAAAATCTGTGTTTGTGGGACCTCAGCTATAGCTGAGTTCCTTTAGGGACATGCTGACGGTGGCAGCATGAAAGGGGGCTCCCATGGCAGGGGCTTTGCATGGATTAGTTTGTTGGTGTTTGCTGTGTGGTGTTGAAGTCTAGAGTCCTACCAATGGGACTACACCAGCCTCAATAGATCACCCCATGCAATAAAAACAGTCATGTGTAGTGAGTGATAAATGTAGCTTTGTTGCATGAGTGCCTGGCGAGGCTGTCTGGGGCAATAGAATGTTGTCCCTATCCCTCCACCTTGGTTTGCCTTGCTTCAAAAATACCAACATAGGGTTTTCTAGCAGTTTCTGTCCCATCTGCTCAGCTCCGTTGCCCTGGCTCCCGTGGGGAGGGTTTCATAGGGTTGGGAACAGCAATGTCATTGTTAGATGTATGCTCAAGCACTGCTCACCCAGCACTGCAGCCAAGGTCTCTGTAGCGGGGACAGGCTGTGCTGTGCCTTTGCACAAGAGGACATTGTTTCCCCTGGTGAATCACAGAGCTGTTTCATCCCAATGGGTACCTGTGGCCCATGTTCGGATGAAGTGATGATCTCCATTCCCTCTGACCTTATCTTCACTTGGCTTTGGTGTGGGGAAAAAGTTACTGCTATTGAATTGCCTTCAGTCATAGGGTTTGATTTTTAGTTTTGGTGTTTTTTTTCCTTGCCTTGCTCAGTTGTTGGCTCTTTAGTGGGGGAGGATTGCTGTGGTAGCATAAAATAAGAACTCACTGTATGAGATAAAGGCTGAATATTCAGAAATCATTAAAACAGTCCAGTTTTGGAGGTCTGACTTGGACACTTCTCAGGGTCACATGTGGGAGCTTTTGCTTATGCAAAGCAGCAGAAGTGGGTTGTTTCCAGTTTTCCATTGTGTTGCCGATGGGGCTGTGTTTGTCCAGCAGTGTCGTGGTGTACCCTAACAGAGGCTAACTGCCCCCGGAAAAGAGCTGCTGTCAGAATACTTTAAAGTCGGTCAGACTGGCTCCTGCTTCGTGAGGTTTATCAGCAAAGATTTCCAGTGCCTCCAGTGGGAGGCTATTTTTATTCTACCCAGGGGCTACCTTCTGCTCTGAGGTCTTTATCACATCTTCTTTTTTCTAATAGAGAAACCTGCCTGGTTTAGGATAACCTTAAATACCTTCATCTTTTGCAGTGTGAAAAACAAGAGTCTTTTATCCAAGGTAAAAGTTTTTGGCATTTCTGTGGTGTGTTCAAGATCTCTTTTGTGTGGGATTTTCTTTCCCTTTTTTTTCCTCCCGTGTATAAGGGGCGCACTGCTATAGACATAAGAACATGCTGAGTTTTCTCTCTTGAGCAGGGATGACAGCAAGTGAGGTATGTAATGTTTCATCTTCATACTGTAATCAGTGCTATGACTGTTGCAGACAATCCACGTTATGTTTCATTGCGCCACGTAACCAAGACTGGAAGAGCTCTCAAGAGATGACCTGGTTCATTTTCCTGCCCTAGAGCAAGATCAGTCATACCTGCGTCTTTTCTGACAGCTGCTGGTCTATGCTCTTTCAAAGACCTCTGCAACCTCTCCGGGCAGCATGTTCCAGTGCTTCACAATCCTTACCAGTAAAAGTCTGATTTCTGCCCACCTTGTATTTAACCTGAATCATCTCTGCTGCAGTTTAAACCTGCCACTTCTTGTCTTGCCTCCTTCAAATACAAAGAACAGGTCATTCCTTTTTGCAGCAATAGTAAATATTTGAAGACTATTCATGTGCTCCTCTCAGTGTCAAATAACTACTTTTTGTTAAACCTTCCCTTCTTTGCGGTGGATTTAAATCTTCTATGTAAACTTTAATTGGCCTCTCTTCTCAAAAATACCATGTGATGATCCCAGTCATTAACTAATCCCCAAACAGTTTAAACCCTTTGATCAGCATTTTATTTCTATACTTCAGTAGAAGCCTCCTGTGCTGGCCAAATTGCCTGTTTCTGCATTACTGTCTCTGACTTAATGACCTTGTGCTGGTGTGTGAGCCAAGTACCTGCAAGGTTTTCTGCTGCTTGCTAACTGCAGTTCATTCTAAAGGCAGAAGAGAAAGGTTGGGTGCCCAGCATGATGTGAGGCTCGGTGTGGTTTGTGCCATGTGTTGGTTTTGTGGGACAGAGTTTGCAACGTGAACGCTGTGCATTTAAATAGAAAGGAAGCGCAAAGAGAGGCTGACCAGTCGTGGGTTCATGGGTGTCTGCAGGCATCCCAAATATACATTGATGTGCGCAGGAATTTGGAAGTGAACATGTGCTCAGACAGGTGGTAGGCTGTGAAATGTCACTTGGTATTAGGACCTTCTGATGTGGCTGTATTTGAATAGTCAGATCATGCTCGGAGGTCAGCTACTGCTGTAGTGTGATTTGGATGTCCTTGATGTGCATGCTTTTGGCTCCGAGGGAAAGTCAAGGAAACTTATGATTTAGCAGGGCATATGGGAAGGACAGAAGGCAGGTTGTGTGCCCTTTCAGTAATTTTCTCTGGATTTCTCTGTTGTAGGTGAGTGTTTTAACCACCTTGGAGCGGCGATTCAACCTTCAGAGTGCTGATGTGGGCGTCATTGCCAGCAGCTTCGAGATTGGCAACTTGGCCCTCATCCTCTTCGTGAGCTACTTCGGAGCCCGAGGACATCGGCCACGCTTGATAGGATGTGGAGGGATTGTCATGGCCTTGGGTGCCCTCCTCTCTGCGTTGCCTGAATTTCTGACCCACCAGTATGAATATGAATCAGGAGAAATACGCTGGGGGGCTGAAGGGAGGGATGTGTGTGCTGCCAACGGGTCCACCAGTGATGAGGGACCAGACCCGGACCTTATCTGCAGGAATAGGACTGCTACCAACATGATGTACTTGCTACTTATTGGAGCACAGGTCCTCCTGGGCATTGGTGCTACCCCTGTCCAGCCCCTGGGAGTTTCCTACATTGATGACCATGTGAGGCGGAAAGATTCCTCCCTGTACATAGGTAAGGCTCTCTGGACTTCTTACTGAAGGCTTTCTTTATGAGCTGGCATCTTGCTCTTGTTTTCTGTTTGATACCAGTGGAAGGGATGCCTTGAGGCCTCTTCTCCATGTTCTGCTAAGTTTGTGAAGGTAACTTGACATGAGTCTCTACACGAAGCTGTTGTAAGCAGCAGAGAAACACAGTGATACTTGCTTGTATTGTAGCAATGGTAAAAATTGACAGCCATGGTGATTATTACTGGATTATTACAAAGATGCTCACTCCTATTGTATTTCCCAGATTGCTTCAAATTCTGCTATTGGTGGCTTATGGTTGAGTTTTAGCTGAAGAATTTACAAGTGGCATATATGAGGATGATTCTTTTCCCCCGAGGTAACCTAGTTCCCTTCCTGTTCAAAGCATTTTGTCTCTGAGTAATCTTTGCAGTATAAGGATACTGAGAGGAGACGTGTTTTGTCATTACGACCATCACGTTTTTAGCAAGGAAGTGCCTGTTACGGAGTAGGTGCTGTGACCCAGCCTGCTGTGGCAGAACCTCAGGTATTGTGATCCCTGTAACAGAATGGGATGCGGAAGCTGGTGAGGTCTATTTTAAGATACAGTGAGCCTGAAGTAGAGCTCATGATTCTGGTGATCATGTTGCAAAGTCCTTCCAGATGGTTAAGAGATGAAATTTAGCTTCAGTTACTCAATGAAACATCCCTGTTACTGGAGTGATGTGCTTTTGGGTTTCAGCAGTAGTATCCTCTCCAGCAGGTTTGAAGATGATGTTGTGGTGAAGTTGTCCTCTGAAAAAGCTTACCAGCTTGGTTCATTCTTCTTTCTGGAGGACTTGTCTCTAGATAGGTGGCTCCCATGCCATAAATCAGTAAAGTGTGTTCTGCCATTAATGTGATCCTTCTCACTTGTTAGTAACCAAACTATGTTTCTAGTAACCAAAACTATGCACTTGTCCCATCATCCCTGTCTTGATGTGGCTTTCAACTGAAGAGATGATCCCATCGCTGGTTATTCTTTATTCCAAAGATATTTTTATCAGATTCCCAAGCCTAACTAAACACAGTTGGGGTATGACTATAGACAGCAAAAATGGACAGTCCTGCTGACTTTCTGAATGATGTTTGATGTATTGGGATAGCATAGAGGCCTGTTGGAAAGACAACCATATAAGAACCTGTGTCGTTCCTGGATGTATTGCTACTTTGCTTAAAAAGATTCTTCTGCATATTCAAAGTGTGTCCATGTTTCCTGTAACTGTCCATAAAATCATAGTATTTCAGTGTTTAGCTTTCTCCCTAGATCATTATTCACCTTCACTGAGTTCTGTAAGTGCTTTATGAAGGATCCACTGGATGAAGCAGGATGATGCATAAAATACAAGATACTGTACAACCCAAAGGTGAATAATGAGACTAAATTCACTGGAGTAACTTTGCCAACACCATAAATGATGAGCTGGAATTAAGAGTGATTCTAAGATTATCTATTATAAATAGCTATATAGAGAAGCAGCAACTTCTTTCAGTCTGTTCCTGGGCATTTTTTAAGCAATGCTTCATGTCTGAGAACAGGATTGAAGAGGATGCATAAGAGGAGGATTAGGAAGAGCGATTCTTTTTGCTCCTGAGATACATTCATCTTGTATGCTAAAATAACTTCTTTAAAGTTGGCAGTTCAACTGTAGCTGGTAAAGTACTGCCAGAAAATGATTTCTGATTACTATATGCTGCTTCATTATTTCTCCTTCAGACATATGCTTCTACCCATGTTCCTTGTACAAGCAGAGTTAAAAAAAACCACCAAGCAATTATGGGTTGCTTGCTTTACTGGCTTTAGCTATGAAAATCATAATTTCTACATATGAATTATGGGTTGCAGAAGAGTGCATGTGTAGCTGTACTCAACCAACCAGCTATACCAACAATGAAGTTCAATATCTGCCTTGTCCCAGCCTACCCGCGCAAGTAGGTTTACAGATATGGGATGATTAATTCTTACATCAAACTGCAATCAATGTGCCCAGTAAAAAATAAAAGCTAACAGGCAAAAAAGCTAGAGGGAAAAATCTATTCTGTGAATGAATCTAAATGGAAAAGAAGGTGGTGGAAATTACATATCTCCTCAGGTTTATAAGTACTTGAGAGGAGGTCAGATTCCTCAGTTTAAAATGTTGTTTGAGAATTACTTGTTCAGATTTGTCTTTAACTGATTATTTTTGTTGATGTCATGAATGCAATTTTCAGTGGCCTTAGCAGAAAGCTGGCTGAGCAGCTTATCCACTTCATTCTTCTCTGTTTTGCAGAGGAAATAACTGCAGAGTATATACTGTCACTGAGCTATATTTATATCAGTTTGCTTTCTCATAATAGCATGCTCACTCAGTAGGGGCTACACTGTGTAACCGGATAACATGTTTCTGGTTAAGTTCCCTCAGTTTAAATTGGGAGCAAGTCTGGCACAGGTTATTCTCTCAGGATAGTAACGAATTAATAACAGTGGTAATAGTCTGGCTGAACTTTCTATCATGGTGTGCTGTGGCTGAGATATGATCAGATTGACCAGTCGATGATGTCTGTAGTATATTGCTAACGTCGAATATGTATGTGGTGCGTTTGGGCCATATTGTAGCTGGAGGGGAAGAAGCAGTCCCTTACCTGACAGCCAAGTACTAGTAATTGTTCACCTGCTGCAATAAAACCCTCTTGTGTTCCAAGGCAGTGAATTAGATAGAAATAACTCTCTGCACTGAGATTTTTCCTTGCTTCCAAGTTTTACAAGAATTAAGTGGAGTAACTTGATATCTGATAGTCTCTTTGCAGTGAAATGATAATATAGGAAAACTCCTCTGTTTAAAACAAAACAAAACCAACAAAAAAAACCCAAACCCCAAAACACCTCCTCAGACCTTCTTCTTTCAGTATTAGTACTGGTACATGTGCGCAGAAGAATGCAGATGTGATACCGTATGGAATTTAAAGAGAAACTATGGTTTTAATTGCTAGTGCAAGTAATAGCATCTGCGGAATACAGTATATTTCTGGCCATGACGTCCATCAGCTCTGGCTTGTTGTGGTTTCTCTGCCTTGACTGGCACACAGGAGATGGTGGGTAGTGCACCTCCATTGTGCATCCCTTGAAGGCAGAGGTTGCTCAGGCTTGTGCTCTACCAAGAAGGTGGGGATTCATGGAGTTTCATAATTAGAAAGACAGGATGAGATACTACAGGAAGATACCTCTGTGGCATGGGCTGCTAACATGTAGTTTCATGTTTCTTGAGCTAATTGCAGATTTTTTGTGATGCCTGCAATGTGTTGCTACCAAACTCAAACAGATTCTGTTGCTGTAGTAACCAGCCCTAGGAAAAAAGGCTATGTTGTGGTAACCGAGGGCAAATCAAATCAAAGAGATGCATGCATGGAAGTACGCACCAAAGGATGTTCAAAGGAAAACACATTTGTGCTGTAACAGAGTTAGATAGCAGGACCATGCCTGCTCATGCTAATGATGGGAAATAGGTTCTTCTTCCATTTTGGCATCCGTGTTTCTGCTCAACAGAAAGGTCATAACGTTGGCAATAAGAGCCAAAAGATTAAAGCAATTTTCTTAGGTATTTAAAGTTGGGAAAACTTGTGTTTTGGTGCTTGTTTGCTTGCTTCTCTGTTTTAGTCAGCACATATATTTAATATCTGAGGGTTTAATATCTAGAGGTTTCCAAACAAGCAGGTTAATTTTACCTATGTATTTACTGGCATTTGGCATAAGTAACCCCTTTGAGTGGATGAATTCCTCTTTCTTGAAGACTGTGCAGGGCTCTATTGCTGTAGCTTCGCTAATGTCAAAGGATTCCCTCAATTTGTGGCATCGTTTAAAGGAGGAAAAATATGCTGAAGACTACTTACTACACAGTTCCTTTCTCTACCTGCTAATGACTCACTTGACATTTCCCTCTTTTCTTTAGTTCACTTTCTGCTAGGTCTTGCTGATTTCTGCTGAAATCAATGAAGACTTTGTCATGAGGAGGAGAATCAGAGGTGTCATGAAGCTGATATGGGAGGGGGGAACCTGATCTGGCAATGGTGGTATGGATTTGCTGCCTCTCAGATGAGCAAGAGCAAGTGTTTTCTGGTCACTGAAGTACCCAAGTTGCTCTCAGCAGTGGTTTCCATGTTCAGTTAGAGCCAGTGCAGTGATGTTATTAGCAGTCTCCATACATGCCTTCCGGGCTTCCTGCAGCATTTAACATTAACTGCTAAAAGTTTATGCATCTTGTTTAGGCATGGTTGACTATAGAGCAGAATGAATAGCCTCTGGGAGCCAGAACTTGATCTGGGACAATTAAGGGCTGCATTCTGTAGAGGAAGTTGCTATTATTCTGTCTCCTGTTGATGGAGGAAATTGATGTTGATGTTGGAGGGAGCCCTGCCAGATTGTGTGGCTCATTCAGAAGAATGCTGTGTTGATCCTTAACACATCGGAGACTCTCTCTTAAGTTTGCTGAAATTGTCTCAGTGTTATGGGCACATACACCACATGTTCATGACCCACCACTTCAGACTTCTCATGGCTTGCAGAAACTGCTGTAACGTGAAGGATGACTTAGAAGAAACCCCAGAAGGAGCAAGTCGAGTCAAGGAGTAAGTGATGAGTGCTCCTGAGTTATTGGTGATGCAAAGGTGTTCCTGAGCATGGTGATGCAAAGGTGTTCCTGAGCATAGTGTGCTCAGGGGCATAAAGCTGTTCTTGGCCTGCTTCATGGCAGGGTGGAGGAACAATAAAATACAAAACTCAGCACTGCTGGATGTGTCTGTTTAGCTGCTTCTGTCTCATCTCCTGGCCTTCTGCCTGGCCTTTTCTGTGTGTATTTTGTTTTATGATATGGCCATTCCAGCTGTTAGTGTAAGAGGAGAACTCAACAGGACTGTGAGCTCTTTCCCCATCTGCCCAGATGAGACTAACCCAGTAATGGGGACGGGACCCTCTATTGTCACTCCTGACTTTGACCTTTGCAGCAGCGTGGGGTTATATTGCATGGAATGTGTGGAAGCGCTTTCTGTTTGGCGACGGTAGTCGCAGAGAAACATTCACTGTCACTTGTGGTGCTCTCTTGCTTGCTTCAAGCACCAACTCAAGATTTGCTGCAGAGGAAGACAAACATGCCCTAGTTGGAATCTTGCTGTCTCTAGGGATAAATTTGTCCATTTGAAAAATCACTTATGGTAGCTTACGTCAGTCAAAATGACAGCAGCCATTGTGCTTTGGAGAAGCAGTATCATTTTCTTGACTGACAAGAATTAAATCTGAGCGTTGGTATCTATGGCGGTGACTTAATAGCAAGTTATCAGCTTTAGATGCTGAAGTCATCAGAGTTTGAGTCAATGTTTTGTGTGTGGTAATACAAAGAAGTAGTACTTGGATTTCTATTAGGAAGCTCATGTTGGTAAGCTAAGCAGTTGCTGTGAGTTTTGAAACCATTCATCTGCTTTGTGTCGGATACTGACGAACCCTGGTATACATAATAAATACTAAAAATACATCTTTTAAAGGGAAATAGGGTTTCTGATTTTCTAAACAAAAGCAAAAAGTGTGTTTAACGCCATTAAAGAACAAGCCACAGAAATCAGAGAGTTGAAAACCCCCATCATCGAACCAATATTCTTTAATGTAGCTTACTGTATTTTTGATATTTGAAGCTTTCAGAATCCTGTTTCCTGGGACACACACCGCACAGTTCTGAGAAATGTGAATAGTTTGGAGCTGATAATGCAAATCTGCAGATGTTTGGCTTTCAGGCTGGAAATCTATTCTCTTCTTTACATAGCTTGGTATCTACAACATGATAGGTTCCGTGTAAACTTAGTGATGAGGTTGGGTATCCACAGAAATGGGTTGAGGTGAGCATTGTTTCTGGCCCTTCCCAATTCTATAGAATATTTGTCTTTATTCTGGGATTTTCTTTTTTAATATCCACCCTATCAAGAAATTCACTTCCTTTTCCAGTAGCTGCTTGCTGGTTATATCTCTAATTGCTGAAAAGCCTGAATGCATTTTGCTCAGTCTTGCCCTTTCCAAATTGATCCAATTGCTTGAAGTGTATGTTTGAACCGACATTGCTAAATGATAACAAGTGGAATAAATGTGTGTTTATAGTGTACAGGTCATATCACCTCTCTCTTGAGGCCCTCTGCTGATGTATATTGATTAGAAGGTCTTTAGGACCCACTTGAGAGGTCTGTAGCTCTGCTGCTTATCTCTTTCACTCCTCACAGCCTTTCGCATTTATGTGCTCATTTGTGGTCTGCAAACAACATAGGTACTTTATTCACGTTAGCTCTTCTTGCTGGAACATGCTTTTCTGAGCTCACCCACCTAAGGCTCTGCCAACCTTGTGCTTTCCTTAACCCTTTTCCTTTTCAAGCCTGCTTCTACTAGGTCCTTTCTAGTGGATTTTAGCTGACTTCCTATCTGCTGTATTTCCTCTGTGTGCCTTCTCAGTACCCCCAAGCTATTGGGAAGCTTGTCCACCTCTGTGTGGGCACATGCACTTGTGAAGCGTGAGCACTTGTTCCAGAGAATTGCTTTTCTCCTTGCTGGTATTTGCAGTTTTATAGGTATGTAATATTTTTAGCCTAAAGACTTGATGGAATTTTGTAATCATTTTGTTCAGTAAATGCATCCTCCTACGGGCGATTTAGAGAGCCTTTCCTTTCTGCCACAGTCTCCAAGGGATTAAGAAAGACACAGTATTAACACTGAACTAAAAGGAGTGCTGTTGCCAGCGTGAATGCTGTGATGCCTGTTCATTACTGAAAGGTGTCTTTACATCAGATTCACGGGGTTGTCTTCCCTGTGGACTAGCTGTGATCAGATTAAATCACGTGGCTTCATGTGGATATACTGGTAATAAGTACATTGGCCTAAGCCACTGATCCATTGATAACCTGCAGCCCTTTATAATTATTTCCCTTTGGGTAGAGATCTGTGTTCTCATTTGCTGTGTGTCACTGGGGTTGGCTTGATTACACATGTCCCCTTCTACGATGGTAGTGGTAATACCCTGGAAAATTAAATGGAAACATAAACAAGTGTGTAGGGTGTATTAGAGCAGCAACAATCAGTTAATGGGAATATCTTTTCCCACTGCAGGCAGGAAGGGCGAGTTGTGAAAGGCAGCAGCTGAATGGATGTATTTATTCAGTTAAATGTATATATGCACAAAGTTGTAGCTGCTATGGGCTCCACTATTTTACAGCAATTGCTCCACTTACCTTAACCTTCTGCTAAAAGCTTTTTTTGTTATGAGCTGGGTAAATAAAGCTTGGGTCCAACACAAATGGCTTTGTGTGAGAGCATATTGAGGGTGGGAGCTGTTTCCATGTTCCTCTGTGTTCTCTGTGTACTCTGCAGCTGATTTTTTTGCCTTAATTGGGATTTGTTAACTCAGTTGTCTTGTAAAAATCACTGCTTTTTGCGAGCATGTTGGTTACTTTCTGTAGTGTATTTAAAACAGTTGTCAGCTGGGAGAGCCTCACTAGCTACATCATTCCTGGGGCACTCTCTTTGAAGCATAGCCCTTGTCATTTAAATGGCAACTATGCAGAGAACAGGACATATTAGTTCTAAGATTCATAAAATTTATTAATTAGATTGAGAGGTGTTGAGTTGCCCATGTCAAGAGCTGAAGGCTCTGTTGTACCTCTTAGATGATGCAAGTCAGAGTGAGCTGGTGTGTGCTGTCAGGCTTTGCCCTTCTGGAGATTTGACTGAGATTTCCCAACTCATTGCACATAAGGAACCTCCAGATGTTTTGGTCCAGTTTATGAGCTGGCATTGAGGACACTTGGAGATGCGTTTAGCACATGCCTTCCCATGGTGGGACAAGGCACAGGATATGCCCTTTTGCCGGCGCTAATCATGGCACTGGCCTCAAAGCAGTGGTAGAAGTCTTGCCCGATAGTGATACTTGTGTTGTCCTCTTCTCCTTTGGTATGGAGGATATTTCAGGGCTTGTCAGAAATGATTATCCCACTCATCCTCAACCAAGGGAGCAAGAGACGGCTTTCATGAATTCTGCTGTTCCTACTGTAACTTTGCAACAAGGGGCATTGACCTGAAGTAGTGTTGAAAGATAATCACTGCCTTAAAGTTGCAAATGGTTACTGCTTTATTATATATCCTGACAGGCACATCCTGCCAGCAGGATTCAGACCCCTGTTGCTGCGGCTCTTGGTGATGTCTGCCACGTTGTGAGCTGCAGGGAAGGCTGCCACACACCTCCCCATCTGTGTATATAAGTGTATAGGAGAACACAAAACTCTTTCACAAAGCTCACTGTTTCACAGCAGCCTTTTCTGTTGCTGGTGAGGTGCTCAACCAACTCTTTTTGCTCTTTGGAGAGGTTACTTGCTGCAGGTTTGAGCTGGGTGCTGGGTCTACCAATGCTCACACCCTTTGGGTACCAGATAGGTGCGATTTGAGTAACCCCCTAAAAGTGTTTGTCTTTACAAAGTCCCAGGCAGTGCCATGGCACGAACATATGGTTCTGTTGACACACTGGGCCAGGCAGTGCTCAGCTGCCAAAGTTGATGTTGTGTTTTTATCGTGATGGCTTTGCCATGTGTTGGTGGCTCTGTGCAGGTCACTCCTCAGCATAGCACCCTGAAGAGCAGCGCTCCGTCATGGCTGTGGGGAACTGGGCAGGAAGAGCTTTATCCAAAGGCTGTGAGGGACATCAAGGAGGGATGGCAGATCAAGCTCTAGAGGAGTCTTTCCTCCAGGTTATGTGTGTAACTGTCATGAGATGTTCAATAGGTGCCCAACCAACGTGACAGGTTTAGTGTATGCACCTGAGTCATTAAAAATTAATGGTGTTAACACCAGAGGAACAGCTGTGACATGAATCAAGGTGTGAGATGCTCCAGGAGTACCTGTTTCAGGCCTGAGGCAGAGCTGCTGTGGAGACATCAGTGCAGTCTCCATAACTACAAGTGTCTGATTACCCTGATGGACCAGCCTGGAGGAAAACGTGTGGCTGCACATGATGGGTACCTTGTAAAACAAACCTGAAGTTGCTTCTTGGTCACCTTATAAGCCATTAGAAGGCTTATTAGAAGTGGAGCGAGAGGCCTTCCTGGTGTGGAGTGTGGGCTCAGGGGGGAAGGCAGTGTATGCAGTGGCTCAGTGACAACCTGAAACTTCTCATCTGACAGACATGTCACCAGGGGCCTGGTGCTGGCATTTAAGCTGTTGAAGATCTACCTACTGATTTTGGAGCCCTGTTTGCCCTGCTGACAAGGCTGCTGTGCTCGTGGTGAGGTGTTTCCCCATTAACCTGTCACTTCACTGCTGTCAATTGGCTGCATCTTCCAAACCAGCTCTGCTGCCACAAGGAGAATGCTGAGTACAGGACCTTAAGTGAGCTTTAGAATGAAACTGACCATGAGCTGCATGTCAGAAGCTCTGCCTGAAAAAGGCACAGGGCAAAAATGATGTTCTTGTTTCACATGTAGGGTTTGGTTCACCCTGAGGATGAATTTGAGGCTTTTTGACCTGTTTCTTTCGCGTGGGCAGTGTGGAGGCAATGTGCTGGGCTATGGTCTATGGGAAGGGATGAGGTTTTTGCACTGAGGGTAGATCCCCTCCAACTGCAGCCAGTGCGGCTCTGGCAGCCACATGCATCCAAAGAATGGTTGGGGAGCATTGCATGACTCCAGAGCATTGCGGGATGTGCAGGCTGGTGTGGGGAAAGGAAGGCTGGAAATGCCCACACTGCCAGCTTAGGGCTGCAGAAAGCCTGTGCTTGGTTGGTCCAGAGTTACTCAGCCAGGAGCTTTCGCCATGACTTTGGACAAATCCTTCTGAATTTGCCTTCTCTAAGGTGGGGGCTTGGTCCCTAAATTGCTCCTTCAAACTTTCCTGTTTTGAAAGCACTTGAGAGAGTCTCTTTTTAAGCTTTCTTTTTGCCAAGGTACAGCCATTTCATTAACTGTGCTGCTAATGAGATATTTGGCTTTTCCTTAGGAGGAGGCCTGCGCTTACTAAGCCCTCTTTTGATTGCAATAATAGGGATTTTGTCTGGAGGAGGCTATCCAAATTTGGCCCTTTATTAACCAATTAAAATGTGAGGATTTAAATAGTTTCTTGGATGGATGTGAACAACGTGTCACGTTGTTCTTTTGACTTAATACCTCAGAGCACTTCACTGCAGTTAAACAAGACTTCATTACAAGGTGAAGGATCTGGCTAAGGCAGCAGATTAAAGCCATAGTGTGGAAATTCAGGAGTTCAAACAGGTAGAAGAGCAAGCTGCACTGTGCACCAATTCTTTATTTGTTGTCTCCCGCCTCTTACCTGGTGTTTTCCCTGTGGTTTTCTGTACATTTCTATCCTCAGTGTTGGGCAAACCATTCCCGCTGTAACAGTGATTCTGCTTATTAAAGTTGGAAAGAAATAATACTAAAGGGAAATAAATAGACAACTGGGACAGCTTTGTTGTGTTAGTCATTGCTGCAGAGACCAATTACCCTTGTGATGAAAGACCACCTGGATGTTGTTAGCCATTAGCTAACAACATAAGGATGTCCTAATTCAATCAGACTGATCATCAAAAGAATAATACTTGTTAGAGAAAGCTTTCCCCCTGCAGAGTCATAAACTGTGCACTGGGGGGACTGAAAGAGGTAGTGGCATACAAGGCCATGCTGCTAAGGTGCCTTGAGCACTGATTAATGCTTGGCTGTCCTCAGCAATGTGTTGTCCTTTAGTTTTCTGTTCATTTTGGACACTTGTTGGTTTTGCTGTCTAGGAAGGGGGTGTGTGTGGGTGTGTGTGTTTGTTTTCAATATTCCCTCTCTGTATTTTACATAAAAGCTCACATTTTGTTTTATGTCAATGTGTATCATTATTCATGTCCTCTGTAGAAGCATGCTGTCCTGATACCGATGGTAGACAAGCACTCTGTGTTGCAACCTGTGCAACCAGCAGCATCGCAGGAAACTAAACTGTTTGCAGTAGTTCTGTGTAAGCTGTGAAGAGTTTCCCACAGGTGCCAAAGGGTGAGAGGTTGTAGGGAGAGATAACGCCTTCTCTTTGATCAGTTGAGGCAGCTGGAAACCACATATGTTCATGCCTGGTGGATCTTGTTCCGGCTCATGGCTACTGATACTTAAGGATTTACTTTTTATTTCCCAGCTGTCCTCTGATCTGGTGAAATACACTTCTTGTCTCTCTAAACTGTGCTTCCCCTCCTGTGCTGGTGAGAATTACATATCAAACGGAAACCCTGTCTCTTCTGTAGTTGCATACCACACCTCATTAGGTGCTTAGCATCCTGGAGGTACTTGATTTATAAGTAGTAGCAAAACTCAAGTTAAGCATGGGTTAAGCAAATACATTTACTCCAGCAATGTCTCCAGGGTTATAAAACAATTTAGCAGAAGGGTGAGAATAGGCCCCAGGAATTCTGACTCCAGTGCCCTGCAATTTCTCTGAGACCTAAAACATTTCATTGCATTCCTGCAAATCTTCCATGGGTGCAGATATTCCTTCCTTTTCAGTGCCAGAGGGGTTAATGGTCCTGGCTTCTTCTCTGTTAGCAGTAGCCTGCTCCACCTCTGCAAACTATGTTTAATTTGTCTCCAGGAGTTGGATGATTAAACTGACACCAACACTCTTTGTGCAGTGGTCAGTGAAGTGCAAGAAGCAGATAGAGGACAGTCGGACTCCACGCTGCTCCATAACCATCTTCCTGAAGCCACCAGAACAGGGGACATGCACCCTGGGATTGTCCAGTTACTTTTGAAGTTTGCCTATACTCATGGCCAGAAATGTCAATGAATTCCATAGTTCTATGTGGCTTTTCTCATCTCCTAGTTAGGTTGCGCATTTTTTCTTCCCAAGCCTGTTACTTTCTTGCCTGGATGCTTAGGATTTTGGCTTTAAGGTGATGAAGGTGGTGAAGCAGGAATGAAACTCATCTCCTGGAGTGAAGATAACTTATGGATATCTTATATTATTCATAAGATATCTTATTATTCTTAAGATATCTTAAGAAGTGGCATCTGCCTGTCAAAAATCTTACTGCTGCCAGAGGTAGCAGTTGTGCCATCACCCTGGTCTTGCCACGTCCCACCACTGGTAGGAGCGCGCTGGTCATTCCTTGGACTGATGAGAAGGTGCACTGGGATGGGGGGGATAAGGCAATGGTTGGTGCAGCTGGCAAAGATTATGGCAGGCCATTCCATCAGGTGAAAAACATGATCTTAAATGGGTTTTGCTGATGTGTGAAAGACCTGTTGAAGTGAAAATTTCAGCTGAACAGCAGGAGTGGGAATGAAGCTGTGCTGCTCTCCAGTGTTACTGTATAAAATGCTCCTATGTGTCGCTCCTTGAGTTCGTCTCGCATTCTGCACCCCCCCGCCAAAGCCATAGTGAAGTGGTGACTAGAGCAGCTCGAGCTAAAGCTTTCTGAATAAATTAGCGTCTCTGTCCTGTGGCATTCCGAGTCTGAGTAAACAGATGAGACTGACTCCGTGCCTTAAAATCAGCAAGTTTGGGCTTTATTAGCCCTAGAGGGGCAGTAAATTCTAGAGCGGAGCCAGAGGAGCAGAGGGAGGAAGCGGCAGGGAGGTGTAGCACTGGATAAGGATATGCTTGAGAAAGTCCTTGCTGCTTACTGCAGCCCAGGAAAGCAATTTGAAATTGAATCTACAGTGCACTAGGGAGCTGTTGGAGGTGACTTAAGAAGGGGTAAGGATTTGGGAAATCTGCATGAGCAAAGGCTACATTCAGCAAAGGCTACATTCAGCAAAGGCAAGAATAAGGGAAGGGTGAGGTGTAGAGGTGAGCAGCAGCATACTAAGACTGGGGGGCAAGTATGGAAGCAACTAGAGTTGAGACGGGAGCTAAGCAGGTATAGGAGAAACATGGTAAGGGCCATATCCATGAAGTCTATGGAAGTTTAGACTCTTTAATGGATAACCATGGGAATTAGGTGACTGGATGGAATCTGGGGTTAAATATTGCCTTTCTGGGTCACAATTGTTGGGCGATTCTGTTTGTCTTCTCCTAGGCTGCGGGACACACATGGTCTCCATGTTCTTGGAAAGCAAGCTTGTGTTGTGAATAAGCAGTGTGTTTTGATGGTGGGTGTGGGTGGTGTCAGGAGGGGAAGTGAGTGTGCCGGGAGCCTATACCTCTTTTGTTCCCAAAGAGATCCTAGTGTTTACTGAAGATGATAATTACTGCCTCCAACCCATCATTATTTGTCTTCTGCCCATAGCACGGTGATCAAAGGTGCTGTGATAACACTTTCATGGAGTAAAAGCTGGTAAGAAATAAAGATGCTCTGGAATTTCAAGAGTAGCATTACTTGGTTTAGTTTTTGGCTGGCATTTTTTGGAGGGATTTTTGAGATTGGAGGTGGCAAAGGAAGGAAATGCTTTTGGGTTTTGGTTTTGTTTTTCAGTGCCCCATATGGCTGTTTTATTAACTGGAAAGCCTCCAACTGTGAATTGGATGATGTTATACAGCTACAGAGAAAACCGATTCCCAGCCGTGTGGCTGAGAGTCCTTGCACCTCTAGGCAGGAGCCATATCCCCTCTCTAGGGTTAGGGAGAAAAAGGAAAGCTGCATTTGGCCTGTTTTGCTGACCCAAGGTGAACACTGTTGCTTTCCATGCTGAGGATGTTGAGCTTTTCAAACAACATGGAAACCTTGAACAAATTAGCTGTCTGCAGCTCATCAGAAAGTACCTCTGAGTTGAGGTTTGGGGAATGACAGGTACAGCAAACCCACAAGTTTGGGGTTTTTAACAGTTTGCAATGTGCTTATCCACCACAACATTGGTAGTAGGATGGCTATACTTGCACATCTTCCCTGCTTGTATGAATGGGGCTTTCTACCACAACATGAAAGAACACATTGCAAAATCAGACTTCTGCAGCAGTGATTTGCACTCGGTGTTATCCAAGCACTTTCCAAACATTGACTCTTCAATTCCTGCCTGAGAAGGATTTCTTCACATTTTTCACTGGATTTCTGTCCCATCTCCCTTTAGATTTAAGGTCTTGCTTCAGCGTAAGCTTTGAGTGTAGAAACAGGATTTGATGTTTAGGAGTGAACCTTTCTTATTTCACATCCCGGAAGCTGCACATCTAGTCCTGCTCCTCACGTCCCTCAGTGCTGGATCCAGCTGCTGCACAATGGAGTCCACACTAGCACTGTCGCAAGTTAAAGTTCAGCAGATGATTCATTGGTTTTCCTGCCACCTTCTCTCTGGAGCTCTGCTAGGTAGCACAGAACTGCTGTCTGCTTGCCAAGGGTGATTTTGAGGACTGAATGGGCTGGTGAAAGTTGCTCAGTGGGTAAGCAGAGCTCCCTTTTGCACCTTCTGGTCTTTATAAACTCTGGCCCTCCATGGGAAGGAGTGGAAAAGGAGCAAAAGGTCCAGTTTTGACCGTTGTGGTTTATTGCCTCCAACCCAGGTTAAAGGCTTCTTGGTTGTAACCTGCCTATGTAGCACAGAGTGGCTTCAGTTGCCTGAAGGGTCTTCTGCTTTTCTGGTCCTTTGCTTGACCTTTGCTGGTCACAAACATGTGATTTGGTAGAGACCATGAGTAATGACTCTCTGTTGATGCCCTAGGCTATGTCACTGCATGCGAATCAGTATCCTTTTTCAGCCAGTAGTGTTCATAACTGTTGTGTTATGGTTGATGAAAAGGGAAATGTGAAGGTAACAGTTAACCTGTCATTCAATAGCCCCTCTGTGCAGCAGGTCCATCTCTCTACTGGAGGAGTCCAAATCTAACCTCAAATGTCTGCATGGAGGGAGACATGGAGGCAGACACAGTGTGGCTGGGTCTGCCTTCCCTCTTGAAAGAGACTTTGTCCTGTATCAGATGCATAGGAAACAGCTTAGTGTTATGGTTTAGCACCAAGTTTGTGCTTCTTGTGTTTACTCCTGCTCTTCCTTAATGAGGCTTTTGAGGTTTGATTACAGTTCCTACCTAACTTCAACCCCCTTGTGTCCTTGGGTTTGCAGTAGTTGCTGGAGAGACCGTCTGCTCTGCAGTAACTGAGCTGAGGGATTTGAGGCTTATCTTTGGAGATGCTGCTCTCCAGGAACGGCTCCTGCATCTAAGGATGCTGTCTTCTACTCAAGTCTCTGGCTTTGATGTTGAAGGTGGGTGGTTAGAGTATCCCCTTTACACACACACTTCAAACACAGATTGTGCAGGATTACCGCTGGATAAAAGCCAAATCCCAGGCAGTAGAGACTGTTTAATCACACTCCTCTGTCTCTACTGGATTAACGTAATTAATGTAAGCCCTTTTGGATGGACGACCTGTTATTTGTCTGGCTCAGCTCTTCATTTGTGCAGCGCTGTGCATACACCCAGGATGCTCTGAAAAGATGATGAAGGTCTAATCCCACTTGCATACAACTGGTGGCCAAGTAGATCTCCATTTACAGACAACTAGTTTACTGCTCCCTTCAGGGGGAGTTGTAGACTATTTAAAAAGACAAAACATAATAATTAAAAAAACTAAGGCTGCCCAAGGTTAAACTGGAATTATCATTTCCCAGGTTACTCCAAGGGAAATTAAAATGGGAATTTTTTATTTTTAATGTCATCTCTCTCGAGAGCAAAAATAAAAGTTATTAATAAACCGAAGGTTCATCAGAGCCTTATGCTCCTGGCCCATTTCAAGGGTGATGTAGAGCTTAATGTGCAGTGAAGGTATTAATGATAGCGTCCTTGCACACCCAGCCTGAGCACATGGGGCAGGAGCTGTGCCTTTGTCTGCTGCCCTCTTGACATCTGGAATTGTGGCAAGAAGAGAAAAAGTGTTTCCTGGACCTGTGATGTCCCACGGGCCCCAAATCCCATTGGCTGAGTTCCTCCCTTATGTTTCTCTGCATTCCTTATGCAGCTGGATGTGATGTAACCCTCAATAGGATACGCTGGCTCCCTTTTCTTTCCACTGTTTCAGGGTTTTCTAGCAGCAAATTGGAGAGAGTTTCTTGGAGGCAGAAAGAAAAAACCAAACAAAAAACAGCCCAAACAAACCAACAGTAAAAGAACCCTTGGAAAAATGAATGTAACAAGTCAACCGCTTCACTTGAATATTAATTTCTGAAGAGCGGGATGCATTTCACAGGCTTTTTGTTTAGCAGAAGCACTGTCAGTGTCCCATTTTTTCAAATGAAAACCATCTTCCACTCTCATTTTTCTATGTTTTAACTGTAACCTTTTATATTCAACAAAAATCACAGTCATCAGAATTTCATAAGGAGCAAAATCAACTTTCATCAGTTGTGGTGGATTGTTTTCTAGAGCTTGGCTGCAACCATCTGTGCAGAAGGCAGAGGCTTTCTGGAGCATTCTCTGAAAAACAAACGCTTGTGTCCAAGCTTGAAAATTAGCATGAAAGTGACATTTAATATTTGGCCAGCAGCTAAAAAGCCTGTTATTTTCAGTGAGGTTAAAAGGAACCTCAGTTGGGCAGCTCTGGCTCCAAGGGTCACAGCTTGCCCAGGTCTTTAAAGCAAAGCTGCTGCAGGCAATGGTCTCGCTGGCCGTGGGAACTGGCAGCATTCCGACTGGGAGTTCTGCAGTGGGCAGCATGTCCTGGGTTGCCCTTCTCCCGTCCTGCTTCCTCCACGTGTCCTTTGGAGAAGCAAGAAGCCCTTTCCAGGGAGTGCACAGGGTGAAAGGACTCGCTGAAAACATGAGCTGATCATTTAACAGGCAATACATAGTTGTATGTTGTCTCTGATTTGTATTCAGCACTAGTAGAAGCACTTATCACTCAGTCTGTGCTTACAAGCCTTATTATGGCCAATATAAAGGCATTTTGCTATCATTTTTCTCCCTGAAGCCACATGGTGTTAGGGCTTTTGGATCTTATGCAGGTCCCAAATGCCCTGTGAGGGAGCATAGGCTGAGGGGTGAGGAAGAAAAGCCAGGAGCATCAGTATACCTGGGCCAAAACCTCTGTGTGTATAAGATGGGGTTTCTGGTTTTCAGCTGCAAGAAGGCCAGTATTCAAGGTTCATGTGGAGCATCATTTGCAGCTGAATAAATATCTTGGCATGTCACGTTTTACACAGCAGAAAGGCTTCTGACTTTCCAGCCCTTGATATCTGTAACTCGCTTGAAAGAATTGCTGACGTCTGCCCAAATGCCAGTATCTTCTCAGCCGTATGAACCTCAATATCACAGCTTAAGCTTTACTCTTTGAGCTGTGCTGCACAGCTAAAAGCAAGCTGTTTTCCCAGCACTGGGGAAGATCCTGGCTTTTAACCTACTGGCTTTGTATTTATTTTCCTTCTGTGCTTGTAGTTGAATTGCAAAGTCAACTTAATTCCAGGGCTTCTAAATGGCATATGATTCCTACATGATGATGGCAAATCTCCTTTGGGCTGTTCATATCATCTGATACTGGTGACCTAAACCAGGGTAGGTCAGGACAGCAGAAAGCAGGGCACTGGTGTTAGCTTTCCTTGCTACCCATTTTTTACCCATAGTAAATAGGCAGGTCACAACACAGCTCTATTCCCCACCCTTCCTCTTTATTTTTACACTCCCTTGGCTGAGCCTTCTTTCCTTTAAAACTCTCTGCTGCCAAACTCTCTCCTTTTCCACCCCAAGTGGGTTTGCATTCAGCCTCAGAGCCCTTCAGAGGCTTTATCATTTCCTTCCTGGAGAGATGCTCCTGTCTAAAGGTCTGGAACTGTTTCTACCTATTAGGGCCAAGCCTCAGGTAAAGTGGAGGTGCAGCCTCAGCCCAGGTCATAACTTTGCCTGCTGCACTGATGGAGCTGATCCTGGGACCAGCTATATGGCCTGGATCAGTCATAATGAGCATCAGTCCCATCTTCAGAGGTTTATTAAACTTTCTGCTTGCGGGCTCACACCAGCTTCTGAGTGCTGTAGCCATTGCAATGAGAACTGTGGGGGGGTGTATGATGATCAGCCTCTTTTTATTTTCACCCCTGCATACCTCCAGCAGAGTTGAAGCTGTTGGGACCCAAACCTTGACACTGGGAATAGGATAGAAATGGTGACTGAGAGAAGAGAGAGCTCCAATTTATTCTCATTTCCCCCATTTTTCCCTCCTTTAAGGGAATAGTTTGAATTTTGCAGGTTTTTTTCTAACAACTAAGTACCGTTTTATCTAGTAATTCACCTCATTAAGCTCCAAAGAGCTTTTAAGACTTCTGGGAAGTCTTCTGAGAGCATACTCACCTGTTGTGAATGTCACTGATGGAAGGGCTCTGGCTGTGATTTCTCAGTATTCAATATCATGTGGTAGAACAGGAGTTTGGGATTTGGTGCTAACCAGTATGGACCATCTCACCCATGCCCTGAAGGAGAGGGCACAAATGGTCTGTGGGGTTTGGTCCTGGTGCCTGAGGTGTCATTTCCCTGGAGTCCTGCAAGGAATTGCTGCTGCTGTTCCATCCCACCCACTTTGTTCAGTGTCAAAAGTAAGATCTCAGAAAATGAAATTAATTTCATCTTGGTGCCGCTATTAATGTTACACACTGCGGGAAAGCTCTTTAAGGAGGCCGATGACCTTCATTCATGTGGAATAAGTGCTGAATAATGGAGAGTTTTCATGTTTCCAGAGAAAGAAAGTGGCTTTCTAAATCAACTGGAGATGTTGCAGATGTGGATGAAAGAAAAAGCAAACTGCATTAGGAAACAGTGGACAGAGTGTGCATGGAAACAGAGCAGCAGCTTCCACCTCTGGCAGGTGTTGCTGTTTGCAGAGACCTCATATGAGTACGTGAAACTGCCATGACCCATCTCACCTGCTGTTTCTGATGGTTCCTGGAGACCTTTGTAAGCAAGTGTGGTCCCTTCCCAGTGTGTTCAGCCTTTCCTCCTCCCCAGCCCAGAGACCTGCTTGGTTTCTGCATTGCTAACCTCTGCCCCAGGTTTCTCTCTCTCTTTCCTTGAACTAATTCACATTACATGCTTCTCTGATGGCCTCTGGCAATGTTTGGTGTGCTTCAGCCATTCATTTATGGAAAGAAAAGCGTCTTGAGCAATTTATATATAGCCTGGCTTGTCTCCCCACCTTTTTGTGCTTCCTAGGAGCAAAGTTCAGTGGTCTCTTTCTTCACCCTTTCCACCCCACCTACCGTCCAGAGCTCACTTTAAACAAGGCTATTCCAGAGTCCCACTCATGAAAAGGTCCCTTCTTCTCATCCCATCTGTTTTGCAGGGGTTTCTGTGAGCTCTGCCACCCTGTTGATGAATGGGTGCTCAAAACCTGAGCTGCTCGGGAAGAGTTTGCCAGATTCATTTCCTGCCTGATGCGTCATCAGCTAAAATATCAGAAGGATCAGTATCATACAGGGAGGTATCAGCCAGCAGGAACCTGTCACTTGAGATACCAGGTTGAACTGGTAGTTTTAAAGTGACTACACTGAGCAACCAAACTGAGAAAGGATGGGAACTGAAACTGCCACCCATCCCTTTTGAAGCCAGGTTTCTGACTAGGAGACAAGTTTGATTTTGGGTCAATGTCCTCCTTGTCTCAATGCTTACATTCAAACTTCATGACACCAGTTGGTGCTAAGCCTCTTTTTCTGTCTGCAGTTGCTTTTCTTTTTGTAGCTGTATTTTGGATGGCGGGACTTGGCTTTTAATCTGGTAAAAACCATAAAAGCCAACAAACCAAATGCAGTTGTGTTGCTTCTGTGTGGCTTTTTGTAGTATTTGCATGCTTCAGGCAGCACGACAGGAGAACAAAGAGTTTCATTAGTGCATGGTTATTTGAAAGAGGTCTGACAGAATACAACAGGCCTCCTTGAGAAGAGCTGAGTGAAGGTACAAAACCAGGTTCTCATCACATGAGAAGGAGCTGATGTTTGGGCTTTGGACAACAGAAGCTATTAAAATTTTGGCTTCCTGACAAAGTAGCAAGAGCTGCTATACTTGATGAGTAAGGAGTATACATCTCGCTGCTTCAGAGGGCCTCTTGTCAGTGTGTTGTCTTGCCTGGCACAGAGGGATCTGCTGTTCCCAGCATGGAGAGCTGAGCATGTGGGCCTCATACATACAGAACGGAGCAGGAATGTTGGAGGTCAGGAGAAGATCACCGTGTCCCAGGTCTGTCCTGGATGGACAGACATATTTTGCACCACTAAGAAGATAAGCAGGAGCTGTTCCTTTGACTCTGCTCCTTTGCAGCAGCAGCAGCAAAGCTGACTTTGGCTCGCTTCACACAGGTCACTGAACTTCTTTTTGCATCTGTTTCCACAATGTGCAAAAAGGAAAGGCAATAAATATTTATTACTCAGTAGCCTGGGTGCAGGTTTTCTTCCTCTTAATATTCTTTCACTGCTCCTTTAGCAACTTATGAGGCTTTGGTGCATTCCCGGCATAGGGAAAAATTAAGATGGGTTTGCAGGAGGTTTTGAAGGGGTGCACTGCCATCCCAGAGATGTTGTTCAACAAACCTTTCTAATGGTTGTCTCCTGGAAGCCTTGTTTCTGCCTTTCTGCTTTGCTTGTAATTACCAGCGGGCAACAGCAAGCTCTCCTCTAGCACATCAGATGCTCATCTGCCATTTATCATTGCATCGCTGTGCAAAGCACCAGGAAGAGGCTTCCAAGATGCGAATGCTGCACATCCAGCTGTGGCCCCTGTGCCATTCACAATGGGTTACCCTGATCCTGCTCCTAAAAATGCCTGCTCTTGGAGAAGCTTAAGGAGGGGAGAAAAAAACATAATGTTATGTTACTTAGATAATGAGTCTTATGAATTTCATGGTGCACTAGTAGCATCAGCATTCTCAGGAGGGAAAACCAAGAGAAGTGAGACTTCTTATGCAGTGTTGATCTTTATTTTTTTCCTGGAGTTGAAACACAGTTTCTTAACATCATACAGAAAAATAGAAAGTGAAATTCAAAAGATTGCAGTTAAGAGGAAAATGCGGAAAGCCATGTAGCTACTTTTGGTCTGTATGTACCAGTGTGATTTATTAGTTTGGATCCAGACCTCTGCTCTTGGGTCAAAGGCTTCACTCTCCTTTCCCACTTGAAAGAGAAATGAGTTTCTTTTGCTAAGAATCCATAGGAGCTGCTGTATACCAATGTTTTGTGGAAAACCAATCTTGGATTCATGGTCCATCTTGTATTTTCTCTCTGGACAGCATCAACATCAGAGAAGCAATTAGATTGTGATTTTTTTTTCTCCTTGAAATCTGGAGCACTTTGCATCCATCCTCCTATGGTGCTGCTGAATTGCCCTTCCCTTCACATACGCGTTCAAGCCATTTGTACTGGCAATAGTTCAGGGATTTCTATGCCCCATTAAACTTGGGAACAGCTGTGGCCAGAGTCCGTCTTGGCCTGCACCCAGTCCCGCACAGTAACCGATAACAAATGTTGAAGTATGGAAGAAGCAACACAAGGTGAGGGAGATCCTCTCCTGGGTATTTGCAACCAGCTTTTGACTGCTTAGTGGTTTGGTTTGGAAGCTGCATCTGGACCAGTGCTGTGTTTAGTGAGCTTATACTTCCCAAATTTATCTAACCTGACTTTAAGCTGATTTAAAGCAGAATCGTGCAGCCCTGAGTTCCCCAAATTGAATTGCTCTTTTCAAATTGCTTTTACATCTTCTGCCTGGGTATCCACAAGATTTTAGGTTCCCAGTCCAGTGGCTCTCTCTTTCCATATCTCCATTCCATGTTTCTAATTTCCTTGTCTCATCTTGCCTCTTTTTCCCAGTCCTGTTCTTTTCTATTGTTTGTAATGCTGGGTGGCCAGACATCACGTTTGATATAAGATACAGGTTTGCTTCAGAGTTAGACAGTGACATCATGGTGTTTTCTTCCCAATTTCCTTCATGGTTTTGCAGAACATGCGCTGAGAGGGTTTTTGGTATCAGGATAGAACTGGTGTAATTTACAGCCTGAGCATTGTCTAGCTTTATAATAATTCAGCACTGAGATATTAAAGCCTTATACTCATCCAGTGATCTTGATAGACCTGCAGTTGTCAAGATCAATTGTGTCATGGGGTGGAGCTGGTTGAATTGATTCCAGGGATGCTTCTCCTTTCTTGTTGGACTCAAGACCTTCTCTAAGATGACTCATTTCTTACCATGATAAATACTAAGACTTGCTAAATAGGAATGTGATTTGTTCGGAAAGTCTACAGCCAAATAGCTGAGAGCGGGATTTGTGAGCAATTGGACTGGGAATCCTTTGGCTTTTTGAGCAAAGGAAGGGAAATAGGGGAAAATAACACTGTAAGACCAGGCGCCCATTGGTGTGGAGGTGTATCTCTGAAGGTATTAAAGCATTGTACTGTATGAGATTGGTTGTTATTTTGAAATCAATGCACTGAAAAGACAGAGCCTCACAACTTACCCTTACACCTGTGTTCCTGCTGCAGTAAATATTTTTGGTAAAAATCAATGGAGGAAGCCTACTCAGCACTGTAAATCCTGTGTAATTATTGAGCAGGGAATTATAGTTGTCATGTATTGATTCCCGCTGCTTTGTTAGAGCTTCTTCCTTTCTGCAGAGCTGAATTGCAGCCACAGTGTTGGCATTAAAGAACTGGAGAAAGAACAGAGCTTGCTGCTGTTAATCAATAGATGGGAATGGGGGTGCAGGTGAAAACACATGTGTGTACATAGATTGCTACAAGAGGATCTGACTCGCATAAGCAAAACTGCTTAAGGACTGAAATCTCCTCTTCTGACCCCAGAAAGCTCAGCTGCTGCAGCATTTTGTGTGAGCTAATCTTAAACTATTGCTTCAGGGACAGCCCTAGAGATGAATGCTTGTGCAGTTCTCACTCTCTCCTACCTCCCCCATTGAGAACTGTAGCAATTATTTGTCCTCAAAGTCATGCTATGATGCTTCTATAGGATGTTAATCTGCTGCTCCACTTCACCATAGAGATGGTTGCAGTGCAGAAGTGGGGAAAGCATTTCCTGGACTGTGTTTCCAGAGGAATGACAGAACCTGTATGAGAATGTCCCTTGTGTGGTTCGGTTTGTTTTAGAGCCAAAGGATTACATGTGTCATCTTGGGATGGGTTGTTAACATCACAGAATCCTAGCATTTCCAGCGATCCATCCTGAGGAGCTACACAGGATTATTCTGCTTTAAAACAAGCAACTGCAGCTGCTCAGGGGAGCATTTTTCCTTCGGCTGCCTGATATGCCAGAGCAATTTAAGTCCCCTAAACTGAAATACTGAATAGGGGTTTGTGACAGAGTAGCAAAGTTGTCCTTATTTTCACATTCTCAGGAAAGTTATTGTTTGCTCAGAGAACACGCTGTCCTCAGATCCGGATAGCACCTTGGTTTAACACTGTTCTGTCTGAATACTCTGGTAACACTGATGGAGTTTCAAACGGATGGAGCAGGATGGTCCGGGATAAGGAAGGTCCACGTCTGGGGATATGTGTGGGATTGGCTACTCTTAGAGTCAAAAGTCAGTATTTCAAGGGTTGAAAAACCAAAGGGGAATGAGAGAATCTTCAGAAGAAACTATGTCAAAATCTTGCTTGCTTGGGCTGTTCCAAGGGAGTTGCTGCAAGGGTTTTTCTGGGATTATTTCTTAAATCTATGAAGAAAAGGGACAGTACTCCTTTCACAGCACAGCAAGAAATACTGGTGTGTCTTTTGTCACAGGGATGGAGGGGTTGCCATGCTGCTGCTATTTCTCACACCTGCATCAGCCTTTGCATCGATGTAAATGTCACCATCTCCTATCCCTACAGCACTCGGGCAGAGCTGGTAGCTGGGGCCTGGGGAGGAGAGCTTTGCCTCCCTGTGCCACCCTAGAGGCTTAGTGCCACCTCTTGTTCTGATTGCATTGATCTGTTGTGACTGATGAGACAGGGACCTTGAAGTCCTCTTGGTCACTGGGATCGCGAACGAGTGCTGAGGTGGCTATGGCAGGATGCAGCAGCACCAGGGATGCTCCAACTTTATCCTGCTGCAATGCAAAGCCAGCATGGGATTGGGATGGGGAAAGGAGTGGTGCTAGAGGCTTTATTATATGCCACAGCTGAAAAAGAACAAAGTTATCACTGACCTTAGATTTTTTACCTATTCTGAAGTTTTTAGGCAACTGCTGCCTCTGTGGCACTTGAAGCAGAACTGGTTTGTAGCTAAGAAGGTACACAACTATTTTAGGCAAACTTTCCTCATAGAGCCTGTCAGTGCGGGGTGGGCTGTGGGCTGTATTGATAGGCTGAATGCAGAACAGGCTCTGGACTGTGTTTTAACTGAAAGCCAACTCCTGCCTCCAGTGCCTGATCCCAGAGTGTAGGATGAAGTGGTTATTGATGCAGCTTCAGTCTGTGCAGAGTGGCTGGGGAAGGGAAGCCCTCATGCTGTCAATGAAAGGATGGCAGCAAACTTCCTAGGGTTCATTTCTGATTCATGTGTGGTTTCCTGAACTGGCTGACAAGAGGAAAATGCTGTTTCATGGCACTGTCTGCAGCTCTTAACTTTTCCATTTGTTTTCTAATGTAAATCTTGTATGTGAATTTTTAAATAAATAAATCAATAGTTTAGTTTCTTATTTATTCCTGAGGAATTGGAAGCATTGGAATTGTACAGGACTCGGTATTGCTGTGTTGAATATTGCTAAGTGGTTTTGGGAGAACAGGAAGGAGAAGCTTTCCTATGACCGCAGGAAGCGGATTTTACCTTGTGTACAGAAAAGCACAGATAACTTCCTTCCTCTGATTGTGCCAAGATGAAACTGTATCACTTGTCTGCCGGTTTCTCTTTTGTCAATGTGTTTGGGTGTAAGCTGTCTGCAATAGAGAAAGCCAGGTCAAGGATAAAAATCCCATGCTAATCCACTGTCTATTTAATTTCAGCTAAACCCTCCTGTCTTTCTGCCTTTTTATCTCTGCAGGGTCAGTAGGGAGGCTGCTGCTTCACTGTTATGCGCAGAGGGAACTGTCTTGTTCTTTGTTTAACCTGGTAAAATAACCTGTATTTCTCTGACAGTCTGGCCACAGCATCTCCCCATAACCCTTGCTCTTGCTGGGCTCCTTCCATAGGGTCACTCCAGGTGACTGGAGTGCTATTGCATAGGTAAATGCAAGCAACATTTGTTGGGTATTTTGGCTTTGGCTTCACATTTGGATCCCTTTCTCTTTCTGCCCCCACTCCTCAGCCCTGAGGCTGGTTTGCATACCTACTGTGGTCTCACCTGTGGCAAGACTGTCACTTATTCCTTTTATTTGTTTATCTGTGATTCTATTTTCTTCTTCCTCAAATGTTATTTAGAGCTTCTGTTCCAATTTCTGAAAGCACAGCCCTTGCATAAGGTCACACAGTGTCTGTGTTTGGGCCAGACCAGTGGGATTTGACATCTAAAAATCATTTATGCACTATTGCCCCATTCAGTTATTCATTCACCTTTTGCTGAGTAGTGGAAAATACAGGGTTTAGTGGTGTCCAAATCTGAAAACCTCCAGTGTTCTTTGATCAGAGGAGAGAAATAAAGCGAGATGGTTTTGTTGTTACAGTATGCAAAGCAGGCTACTTCTATTTCAGTGGGCATTAAGGGATCTGGAGAGAATTATCTTTTTTGGGTGTGATACTTAAATGTGAAGAAATTCAGCTCTTTGCTTTGAGAGCAGAGCAAACTGAAACAGCTTTGCTACCAGGTTTCCATCCCAAGCTACTCTGAGGCTATATCCAAGCTGCGCAGCAAGAAAAGTTGGAACACGCTGTGGTGCATGTACCACCTTGCTAGAAAATGTAAGGAAAAATCTGTTAATAACACATTTTGCACTCCTTCCCACACAGAGTCAGAATGAGCTGAAACAATAGGATCAGGTGAGCAGGAACAGGCTGGCAGGGAACGAGTAGCTTCTCCATGGGCAGCAAGAAACAGAGGGAGTTAAAATTAAATAGCCAAGCTAATGTGTTTGAAGGACAGAAATGCTGCACTGCAATACAAGGGGAGGCAAGGAATCAGGGAATGCAGGCTCTCCCTCTGCCTTTCAGCTGCTTTCTAGGTCTTGGGCTTCTGTAGCTATGGGGATAAGGAGAAATTTTGCTTCAGGTCTGTTAATACTTGAATTTGGCAGGGCTGTTCTTTTGCAACTGCATAAGGATACAGTACAACCGCAGGGCAGGTCTTCCTCCCTGCAGCCCTGCCGCATCAGGCACATACCCAGCAAGGGTAACAGAACAGATCCAAGACTTTCTTGCTTACACAGTGAACAGCAAAGCTTTCTCCCTGAACTGCATCAGCTTTTATAGTAACCCCAGGGAGGCTTTTCTCATGCAGGGACCATGAAGCACATGCTGCTTTCTCTTACTCTGCAGTTCTCATCCCTGCAGCAAGTAAACTGAGTCACAGAGATACTACAGGCTAGGTTTGTGAGACTGCTCTCTGCATGTTAGCTGTTTAAAAGTGGCTGTTGCCTGAGCAACAGCTGAGATTTATGAAAATCTAGCTCTTCCTCCATGTACTTCTGACAGCAATTCCATGTTTGTTACTTTGCATCTTAACTCTGAAGATGAAATATCATTGTCATCAATTTAATGTATCTAATCCATTTATCCTTCAGCAGTAAAAGCATATAAGGGACTAGATTCTTGCTTAGTATAGATCAAGTAAGAATTAATTTACTCTTCCCTGTCCCCACAATTAAAAGCTTTGGCCTAACTCAACACTTTCTGTAATTGAAAAGCAAGTGTGGTTTTTTTCCTGTGTTAAAAATGCTCAGCTTTTGGCCTTTCACCTGTGATTTCTCGGCAGCTTCCTACCATAGATCAGCTACCTGCAGCTCCCTACCAGCGCCCTTGTGCACTGTAATGCAAAGTCATGCTGGATAATCACACACCAGCTTAGGAAACACAACTTGGCCCAGGATCAAACCTGTTTCACAGTTCAGTATACTCTGTACAAAAGGGTTTTGGCTCATATAAATTAGCCTGTGCTGCTACTGATGCGCTGCTCATTTTGGGGTTTTATCCTTCCAGTTATTAATGACTTTTGGACACGGCCCTTTTTTAAAGGTCTTAAAAAATAAAGAGATATTCTCGTTTGCTCATGTTTGTGCTTTTTAAGAACTAATCCATTTTTCTAGCAGATGTGATGTTTATTTGGATTTATAAGAGCAAGATGATAAAATGTCCAGCCCAGCACTCAAGTGCCCTTGACAAATGCATTCAAACCAAATTCTTTTCAAATGAAATCAAGTGACCAGGTCTGCTGTGTACAGCAAAAGCTGAATGAGCTCCCTGGCACTGGGGAAGAAGCAACCACTGTACTCTGTCATGGGGAGTACTGCTGGGTGAGAATCAAACCTCCCATCCCAGCTATAACTGCTCTATCAATGGACTTGACCTTTTGGATTTAAGTTTTGAACTATTTACAGGGAGAGTTGGAGTGGTGCTTTTTCAGTATCTCCTGAAAGAAAGATCCTGCGACCTATCTCTTGCTGTACTCACCAAGCAGGTTCTTACCTATTGCTATCAGATCAAGCAGAATTTAGCTCTGTCACATGGAGATGAGTATCAGGTATGGTGAGAAGTTTTGGTATTGAGGAGAAAACGCTCAGCATGAAGGTGTACACACCCTGCTCCTGCAGACACCTGAGTATCTAACCAGACTTGCAATAGTATGGAGGAAGAGATCTCTGTTAACGCTTTTGGGATGCTCCCCTCAATCTGATGTAGTCACTGACAAAGCATGAAAAATCCTTCGAGTTTCTGTGAGCACTGAAGCTAACCAAGCTCATTTTCCCTTGGATATGGGACTGAGATTCATTGTCTTTATCTACACAGTTAACACATCCAGCTGAGTATTTTCCTGTTGGGATGCATTTATAAGGTTCTCTCTAATGTGTAATCCTTGATGTCTGGGAATACACGGTTTTTGCAGTGTTTTTACCTTGCAGTTTTTCTCTTGGAGAGAAAAGTTGAGCCTTTCTGCTGCTTCTGTGAAAACTGCAAGAACTTGTACTCGGACCTGCCCCTCTCTGTTGTATTGGTTAAAAATCTGAGTTGAGGTCAATGGGAGTTTGAGCATTGTATGGAATTTGAGGCAGGATTCCTGTACCTTAGCAGCTTGCTTGCTCCATGTCCTTGAGCAAGGTGTTTGAGCCTGGTGCAACACCCATGAGCTGTACCTCCAATTTACCTAGATTTGTGTGCGCACCAAAGCATGTTTGTGTGTCTGTGGATGTCTCCAACCTGGCTTTTCACTCAAGCAGAAATAAGGGTTTATTCTGTTCACCTGAAAAATACTGGCTTTAACTACTTCAATGTATTTTGCCTTTCTCATCTATGGAATGGAAATGATGACACTCGTTCGCTTACCATACAAATTATGTTGAGAGAATTAATTGATGTTTGTACAGAGTTTTGAAACCTTATGCAAATATTAAGGTTCCTGTTAATAGGCCCTGTGGAATAACACAACTGTCAAATAACAGAAGCCAGAAGTTGATTTGCCTTCATGCTTTACAGCAGTCTGGGCTTCCAAGCTTGCACCGTGTGTGCTGCTCTGGAGATGGGATTTGCAGGGCTTCCCACATCCCTGCTCAAAGGTGAGCCCTCCTCTGCTTTAAAATACCCTTCAGAACCTAGTTCTTATGTCTGGTGCCCAGCTTGTCAGCTTGAAAACAGCTGGGATTTAGGCATTTTAAGGCACTTCAGAAGTGTTTTGAAACTTCTCCATTACAAAACTGTTTTCAGTTTTCCTAAATGAAATCTCAGACTGTACTTTTTTAGGGATTTTCTTTCTAAGTATAGGTTCGAGGGGGTGAGTTTCTATTTCAGAATTCAAATCTGCTTGAAACGTCGTGGCTCTTTTGAGAAGACTTCTCCCATTTCTTTAGTTCTGGTGATCTGGATATGCCAGCCTTGAACCACTGACAATATGTATCTTTTTCTGCATGATCTTTCTCAAATCAAAGTTGTATTTATCATAGAATCATAGAATAGTTAAGGTTGGGAAGGACCTTAAGATCATCCAGTTCCAACCCACCTGCCATGGGCAGGGACACCTCACACTGAACCATGCCACCCAAGGCTCTGTCCAACCTGGCCTAGAGCACCGCCAGGGATGGAACATTCACAGCTTCCTTGGGCAACCCATTCCAGTGCTTCACCACCCTTATCAGCTTCCGTGCCTGTACCTTGGTGCTATCCTTTCCTTGTGGAAGTTGTTCAACCTATAGGAAAGAGCAAGTCAAGCAAACACCATCTCTTCTGAAAATTAGTTCCTTGCCTTGTTGCATAGTTTTATGAACTAATGTGAAGATGCATTTCAAGTCCCTGAAACGAGGCAGAAGATGCTTATGCCATATCTCTTCCACTTGCAAGCATGTAAGGGGGTTATTTTTTTTCTGGCTTTCTGTCTTTCTCGCTACTCTTGGCCTATTAAAATAGAAATTGCTTCCACCCACCATGTTCTGGAAAAAGCTGTTTGCTGTTCTAACCATAAGGCTCTCATTAGAGTCAATGGGAGGTATGACTAACCCTTGGTGTGTGCCACTTTAGGGAAAAAATGTAATTACTAACATGGCTTTTGTGTGAAATATTTTTGGTGTAAAAAGAGGACTCGGTTTTCTCCTTGATCTGTAACATTTTTATGGGGGAGTTTGCATGTTTCAGTATGCTCAGTATATCCTGGAAGGAATATACCCAGATCTCTTAAAATAGTGATGGAGTTCAGCCAAAGAATGACAGCTTTGGAGCCTCCTATTCAGTATGTTCGAAACAGAGCTCCCTCTGGGCAGTACCTGGCTCCTGAGGTGGTTGGGTTTTGGTTGCTTCCATGTCCTGCTTGCGCTTCTTCTGCTTTTCATTTGCTCTTCCCCTTGGGGCTGTGTTTAATATCTCTGTGACATACTTGCTTTCCAGCTGCTGGGACAGAGGCGTCATGTTCTTTCTCTGCTGCTAGGTGAATTGGAGCATTGTGGTTTCTCTTGCCTCTGGATGATTTTGTGTGCCTGCTAAATTCACATTTTGAGCCCTGAAGATCCTATGGAGCAGCTTGTTTTCCCACCTACTCAAGACTGGCTAAAAACATCCAGGCCCAAGCTATTGCCTTGCACATAATCACAACCTCACCATGCGACTGAATTGGAATAGCTTCAGGGAGGCAATGGCTCTGCTGTACAAACTCAGTGACCCTGGCACTTATGTATGGCAATAAAGTATGTGATACTCATACTGAAAATTGATATTACAGATGTTTCTGAGTGATTGTGTTGCAATGATGCACCTCAAGATAAAGGGGGTTGGGCTGCCTATGATTTTGCATAGATGTTTGGAGCATCTTTCTAATTCAGTGAAGAGGATGATGTGATAGTACTAAGGCCTAAAAAGAAATCAAGGGGATAGTGATCTTTGAGCTTGTGCCATGAGAGGGTTTGGTACTCCGTAAGGGACTAACCTGATAAAGGGCATAGTGGCTACAGCAGAGATAGATGCTTGGAAGTTCATCCGAGAGGTGCTGGTTAGCTCATTCCCCACTTGGCAACATCTCTGGGAAGAAACCCTTCCCTCATCCGCAAGGTGCGAATGCTGGTTGTGGTTTTATGTGATTTTGCAAGTTTTTGTCTCTTCATTACCCAGGCAGTCTGATGATATGTGAACAGCCTCTGCATATGCTGGGATTTCAGCCTTGTTGGCTCTTGCCGTTCTCTTAACAGAAGTTGCTGGCTGACTGGCTTTTTAAATCTCTCTGTCGTGCATCAATATCTGGCACTATGGAGGGGAGAAATAAGCCTTTCTGTGAATGTGAAGTGCGCTGAACTAAAGCCAAAGATCTTCAGAGGTTTTAATTACCAAACCATTCAAAACCTGCCACTTTCGAGAGAGATATTTTGACACCACTTGAAGGTTTTAACATCTGCTCTTTGTACAGAGCTGAGGCACTCGGTAGGATCTGTTTAATTTGTCATTGGATATTTTTCTTTGTGTTCCTATAACAATAATACCGTTTGCAGAATGGGAACTCTGTCAGCAGAGACAGCTAGGTTTTTGTGGTGCAAAAATTAGTTGTTATTGAATCCTCAGCAACCAAGTATGAGCTCATGTTTGCGGAGGAGGGTTGGAGAAGAATTGTTTGGATTGCAGTCCAGTTGAGACACTGCTCCGAGACTCTGGATGAATTATTTCAATTATGCTTTTCCCCTTTATAAAACTTTACAGAGTGTTGTGGGTTTTGAGTGATGTATTTCAAAGAGGTAAAAGCAATGGTTACTGTTAGGATGGAAATGTCTGTTAGACCACAGAGAGCTACCAGTTGTTCATCATGGGCTGTGGCCGGACGTTTCCTGTTTTCTAGTGAAGGTTTTGTTTGTGGTGGTGAAATGCTCTCATTTGGGATAATGTCAAATGCTTTAACGGTCATGGTAATCATGAGTATTCCATTTATCCATGTGTTTTCTACTTGCAGTCAAGGCAAAGCGAACACTCAAGTGCTGTGACACGTGGCACTTTCTAGAAACCAGAGGTGTGTTGCTTGATGTGGTTTGAAAGACTTGTAAAAGTGGGGGGAAGGTCCATGAAGTTCTTATTGAGGTACATGAGGTGCCTTTCTTGTTTCCATCTGCCCAGAAGTCATGTTTCCTAGTGCCAGATGAGCTGATGGCACAGCCCACCAACTGCAGTGGACATGCCTTATGCTAAAGAGGTGTAACAGTCATGCTTATTGGTTTTAATTCTATCTTCATATTGCTGGCACAGAGAATGAGTTTGGAGCAGAATTCCAGCATCCTGCCTGGGCTTCATTAGCTACTCTGTGAAGCTGTGTCACTGTAAGACGCTGTAGCTCTCCCCAGACAGTGTGTTGTATAAATGGTTTTTCCCCTCCATGGCTTTCTACAGCTCTACCTTGACACCAGGTGTGGGAGTCTGCCATCTGGATGGGAGCATTTCTGTTGTGCTGTTTCCCCATAGTGTTACAGTGATCTGAAAGCTGCTTTTTATGTCTGCTATGGAAAGTGTGTGGGAAAGGATGCTGGTCAAGTGGGAGATGACATTCTCCAAAGTTTTGCAGGGCCAAACTCTGTCTGACTCCCCAGTCTGCTTTCTAGGAGGAAACTAGAGTCATTGCTTCTTCAGCTGTCTGGTTTTCGCATGCAGGCTGCTTGCTTGCATGCTCTGTCTGCTTGAGAATGGCTTACTCTTGATTTTGCTTTAATCTTTTCAGTTGAATGAGGGCTGGGCTTAAAAAGAAGCTTGTAGCTTTCTTTCCCAGCTGTTGCACAGCAAAACCAGCCGCTCCTTGCTTCATTTCCAGGCATCACTCCCATACTCAAGCATGTGGAGAGATTGCAAGTTTAACTCTGGCAGCAGTTTTAGTTGGTGTCATGACAAGACTTACGCACTACTGTGTTTCCTGCCGTAACAAGCCTTGTGCAAAGCAAGCTTGCTTTTCCCAGGGATCTAATGATAAAATAGACTGGGGAAGCAGGATAGGTGTTTGTACTTGCGAAAGAAGCAGCTGCTGATCAGTATTTTATACCCTAAACTAACATGAGCCTCCCTGAAAATACAGGGTCAGTCACAATGTAAAGGTAAGTTCTCTGGTTAAAAAAACTGAGGAAGTTCTAAATTGGATTTTGTGTGTATGGCCAAAAATAGTTCAGCTCTGCAAACAACCACGCTCCAGAACAGCAAAGCTGATGATGTGTTTCTTGCTTTTTCCAACTGCATTCTCATCTGGACACCTCCAGACAGCTCTGGAGGCGAGACAAGTAACATGCAAAGGGCTGAGTGCCTTCTGTGAAGATGGAGGTGTGATGACTTCCCATTATGTGGCAGCAATTTCCAAATGTTATCCCCACTGTTAAGGACAAAACAGCTGCTCAGGATATTCTTTGGTATCAGGCATTCATTGGGCTTCCCTGGATGCTTCAGTGGTATTGGCATGGGTTTGCAATCCAGTGTTGCTCTGAATGCTTTGTCTGGGCTGCTCCTCTGATGTGTTTGCTTCTTTTCCCTATGCCTTGTCTTTTCTTCTTTATCTCCTGGATTGATTTTATCATCCATCTAAAGATTTTTGGATAAAAAGCTCTTAACTGTAGTCTTAGGGTATATAGAGAGCTTTGTACAGGCTAGCCCAGAGGCAGAACAGAGGCCGAGAGCTCTGGACAGGCTGTTTCGCCCTGTTTGTTTTCAGATACCATCAGTACACTTATTTCCAGAGATAACTTTTATCAAGTTCTATCAAGCCTGGTCCCGATCTCAATTTTATAGAATGTTCCCTGTTTCCTGCCACTTACGGACACTGATCAAGTTTAGACAATGAGCTGGTGATTAGATTTAATTCAGAGATGGTCAGAAAGGCTCCTGTTAGGATGGGCACGTGGGCACCTTGATGAATTTCTGTGGAAACCAAAGCCAGGATGTGCAAAGTCAGGCAGGTATCGAAGCCTCCAGCAGGATAAGGTGGGCTTGAAGCATCTAGGGCAGTACACTGAGTTTGCTCAAATATCATCTGCCCTTTTGCATCTGATGCCCATAGAGTGAAATGATGCCCATGAAAGCCAGGCTGCATCTGTTTGCATCTTTAGGTGTCATCAGAAGAGTGTGCAAACGTGTCAGTGAATGCGGTAACTTCTCAAATACCATTCAGAAACATCCACTTGCAGGAAGTGAATGTGATTACTGGAAAAGAGCCACACAGCTCTTTCCCTCCCCCTGGTCCTAGAAAACACCTCTTGAAATGCTTACTGGGGGTTGGCAAGGCATGGTCTGTGGATGGATGTGTGAAGACAGGAGGCATCCACTATTACCCTAAGCTGTCAGCTCTTAAAGTTGGTGCTTCTTAACTGAAGAGGCAAATCAGATCCTCAAGGCTGGAGAAGTGCCTTGTTGACACAGCGGCTATGGCAGAGAACTGTGAGGGTGGGAGGGATAACTCTCCAGTGATGGGCAAAACACGGAGAGGTTAAGGAGCTCTTTGCTATCACACAGAGCTGTTTACAGTTGTAGACTTTCAGTTATGAGAGTGAAAGAAAGTCTCGTTCCCCTGGGGCTGCAGGTGGTTGTGCTGTTTAACTGACCTTTCCTTTGTCTTGGCAGCCTGGAGCCTTAAGAAGCTTTTAATTTTGATTAGGCACAGAGCTGAACTAAGCACAGCTCCCAGGTGTATCCTAGGCAGAGATGTGACCATACAGGTTAAGTCTGGCGCAGCAGCTCAAGCACCGTGGGGTTGCAGAGCAGTCCCTATAAGGAGCCTGTTAGCATTGCCTAATAGACCTACAGTCTCTGTCCGTAGTTGCAAACTTGATTCATTAGTTTAAATCCTAAACCTGATGCAGGGCAGATCCAGCATTACCTTCAGCAGTCCACACCTTCCCCTAGGTCAG
>JANHGB010063848.1:0-97032 GCA_026283785.1 Coracopsis vasa | reverse complement strand
GCATTGGAACAGGCTGCCCAGGGCAGGGCTGAAGTCACCGTCCCTGCAAGTGTTCACACAGCGTGGAGACGAGGCCTTAGTGCCATGGGTTAGTGGTGGCCTTGGCAGTGCTGGGGAACGGTTGGACTGGATGAGCATAAAGGTTTTTTCCAACCTGGTTGATTCTATGATTCTGTGATTCTATCTACACTCTACCAGGAGTCAGGGTCTGAGCTCCAACACTGGTTCCCCAATTGCTGGCACTGTTTGGCTGCTGTTTCTCCATAGCTGTGCTTTGGACCATTCCTGCTGGATGCCCTCAAAGCAAATCAGCTCTGGACAGAGAAGCAATGAGGATGTGAGCTTCTTTCCCTTGCTCTTCAGGCTATACATACATCCCTGTTTCATTTTAACAGCATAGCACTGCTGTAGGGATCACAGACAAGCCATGTTCTTCCAAGGGAGGTTTCCCCTAGCACGCATTTCTCAGTGTCATCCTTTTTTCTGATCACATTTATGTTTTCTTTCCCCTTTTTTTTAATGCATATCCCACAGAAGCTGCACCATTGACCTACTTTTTACAATGCATCATAGAAACTCCTGGCTCTTTGAGTGTTTTCACATTGGATTTATATCGCAAAGGTTAGTCCAGGCAGGTAACGGACCAAAGCAAACATTTACCATAGTGTGTGTGAAATGAAAAAATAACAATAATACATAGATTGTGTCAGACTTGTGAATAATACAAGCAGTGAGCTGAGTTGTGTCAAAGCATAAACCAAGCAATTCATTTTAGCCATGCAAATCTCCTGTAGCCAGCCTGAAGTCTCAATCACAAAGCTTTCCCTGCACTGTTACAGAGAAGACCTTCCTTTCACTGCAGAGTGATAAAAAGGCACTAAGCCCTGCTCTGTCATTAGTCACAAGTCATTTTAATGTGGGTCTGTAACATCGTGAAAGATGACCTGCAAAAGGCAAGTGGCAGGCTATAATTCTGTGCCTTGGAAGGTAACACTGGGATCTACTAGCTGATAATTGACTTCCCTGTTATACACTTAGCATCTGTAACACTTTCAGACCTTCACTGGGTCCTTGCTAGATGCATGTCTCTTAATCCCTGCAATAGGGACAGAGCAGTAACATATCCATAGTGTGGAAACACAGAGAAATTGTGGCTGCCCCATCCCTGGCATTGTTCAAGGCCAGGTTGGATGGGGCTTGGAACAACCTGCTCTAGTGGAAGGTGTCCCTGCCTGTGGCAGGGGTTGGAGCTGGATGAGTTTTAAGGTCCTTTCCAACCTAAACCAGTCTGGGATTCTATGATTCTGTGTCTTAACCAGCCTGGCACATGCAGAAAGGAAATGTCCATGCAAATACGTTCTTTACTGCTCTTTGGAAGCCTGATCCTGCAGCCCCTGGCAGGGTGTGATTAACATGAACCCGTGTCATTGAGGTGAATGATGAGAAGTGCACCAAGCACTTCTGGGATGATGCTGTCTGCTGTCACCAGAGGCTAGGTGTGAGTTAGAGGATCAGGCAGAGAGCTTTTCCGTATCCAGATACAACCCTGGAGCTGGGTCCATGCGGATTTGGCTGCCGAATGGGATCTTTCTCCCTTGAGAGCCACTGGGCATTTTCTTTTTAAAGACAGTATTAAGTGTTTGAACCAAAAGTACCTTCTTTATGTGTTGTCTGTCTGTCTGGGTGTTTTAGGGAGTTGTGTTCATTATGGAGGCACTGTGAGAGGGAAGCTGGGGGCGAGGTGGGGAGAGGTTTCCCAGAGATGCTCATTGGGATATGCCTGCCAGATACAGGCTGATGCATCAGCTTGGCAGGAAATGACCCTGCCTGCAAAGAGACAAAATGCACAGGCACCTAAACCCTCTGTACAGGGGCAGTGTTGGATGAGGAGCTTAATCCCAAGGAGATACTTAGAGGGGTACCTCTATATCCCCAGTTGGCCATTTTGGGGCAAGTCATCCCCAAAACTGCTGCATGCTTATAAAAAAGGTGATGGTGGGAGAGGAAATGAGTAGGCCACAAAGGAGCTCCAGCCCAGGGGGATGGAAGAAGGTGGTGGTTTAGGTAAGGAAGGCTGTTAGTTATGCTGTTAGCTGATGGGACTGTGCATTGTCCCACTGAGCACAGGGAAAGAAAAGGGTTGGATGGATAGAAAGGAAGGAAAAGGGGGTGAAGGGAAGCTGAAAGAAGCATGCACCAAAGAAGCAAAGAAATGATGCCCACTGGGAAATCAATCTCCTCTGGCAGGCAGGATGGGAGAAAGCAGCTTGGTGAAGCTGGAGAGAAGGAAGGAAGGAAAATCAGTATCATGGATGAGGCCCTGGGCAGAGCTCTGCTGCAGAGCCAAGGCTGAAAAGGGAGTCCAGCAGATGTGGCAGCATGGAAGTGTGGTGGGGAGGAGTAGTGCAAGGGTATCCCAACAGGACACGCTGTATGGATTTTCAGCCATCAGATGGGGTTTTGTAGGTGTCCTGTTGCTGTCCTGCATGCAGTTGCACAGTGCCCTTAGCTTACCCTTCTCAGTGCTTTGAAAGATCCCCCAAGACCCTTAGAAAGGGGCTTTCTCCTGCCTTTGGCGCTATGCTGCATCCCAGGACATGTCTTCTGCCTTGCTTGGCTGCTCTGCTGCAGCTGAAGTGCCTTTTCCAAGCAGAAAACAGGGATAAAACTTCCTTCCAATGGGAATTCGGGTACCAACCCCATCCTCCTGCCAGGCTAAACCTCTCTTCTGCTCCACTGTGCTTAGATTTTCCAAGTTTCCAAGCTGAACCTGTGTGCTGCCAGTATTTTGGGGCAGCTGATTTAGAGGTTAGAAAGGGTGAAGTGTGGAAAGCAGCTCTGGTTTTTTGGGAGTAGCTCCTGGCTGGTGCTTCTCCCGGCCTTTTGCCATCCCAGCTCACAGGCTGTGTGCAGCAAAAGGGCAGTACAGTCCTAGGGATGTCAGGTTCATCGTTTCCTATTTTCCTTTGCTTTTTATTCCCATTCTAGAGACCATCCCAGAGAGGGCTGTGTGCTGTTTATACACTGGAACTTTGCAGATTTGTTGCTGTTTCTGTTTTTATTTGTATCTTTCTGCTTTTTGGCTTTTGGAGAGGGATGTGCTGAACCAGATGTGCTGGAACCCAAACCTTCTGACCTCCTGTTCCTCAAGGCCATGAAGAGTTGGTTAATCCACTGACACATGCTGGACCAGATGGGTTTGAGAGGGACGATGGAGATCTGCTGGGGACACGGCTTACTCCTGTGCTGGTTTCTCCACATGGGGTTAAGTTTCACCCTCAGCAGATACACATGGCTTTTGGAATTGGGTAATTACGTCTTGTTTTGGAATGTCTCAGGTGCTTTTGGTGGGAAAAATAGCCAAACAGGGCAAGAAATAGAAGATACTGTACGATTGAACCTTCTTACAGCTTCCCAAACCAACCTCCTCCAAAAGAATGGTCCCAGTAAGCACCAGTATTTGGATGCTGTGGGAAACGTGTCCATCTTCTCATGTTCACTTTTCTGGAGGGGTTTTCTGCAAGGCTTTAGGGCTTTGGTTGCTTGTTCCTTTTTAATGTCGCAATATTGGGATGCCTTGGCGTGCTCTGCTCTCTGGTAGGGTCTATATAACATCCATGAGCTGTTGTCTACATTCCAAAGAGGTTTAAATAAATGATAAATCTATGTATACATATATGTTATAATGGAATATCTCCAGGAATTATCTGCCTCAGTAGAAAAAGAAAAATAAAAAGTGGGGTTTTTTTTGTTTAATTTTGTTTTTACACGTGGGATTTTCTTTTTAAGCTGATAGAAGAAGAAAAAGAAGAGATTGTTATATTGTGCTGTTCAACTATTTTCCAACTTGTATTTTCATATAATTTATATTTTTTAAAAGTGGAAAAAAAAAAGTTTAAAAGCCAGATTAAAAAAAAAAAATAGATTAAAAAAAAAACAACAAGGAAAAAGCAGGTGCTTTTTAAAACAAACTGAGCTGAGGTAGCTTAGAGATGTAGCGATGTGTGTGTGTGTGTGTGCGTGTCCGTGCGTTGTGTTGTGTTCTGTTTCGGTTTTTTAAAGGATGCAAAAAGAAGTCCCTCCTGCATTGAACCCTTAAAGAAGGAGGGGATTGGTTTTGTTTTAATTGCTGATGCTGGCACATCATTTTGCTGGAGAGTTTTTTATATACTGTAGCCTTATTTCATATCGTATTTTAAACCATGTGAAATTAAAAAGAAGAATAATTCCTAACCCTCTGTGTCAGTGTGATGCTTCCTTGCCTTTGCTCTTGGAATTCAGGGAGAAAGGGGGAAAAGCAATGCAAAATCTCGTAAATCCCAGCCACTTCTGGGGTTTTTTGTGTTATTATTGTGCGGTTATAGGAAATAAGGGTCTGGCTGGAGTCATGGCCTCTGGGTGGACAGAGATGATGCTGCATGACACCAGCTCCTCTCACTTTGGGTTATCCTCTCCAGCTCCTTGAAGACCGTCACCAATCCTCATTGCCATCCCAGGGGCAATTCCAGGGTTTCAAAATAGGCTTTCATCCCAAATCATCACCGGGAACTTGGGCTATCTGTGATTTACCACCCAAAATGACTTCTAGTTGTAATTTCTTCAGCAGGCTGTTGCGAAATAGGTGCAGCCAACTTGCAAAGCCACCAGCTCACCCTTGCTGTGAAGGTACTCTTGGGCATCTACTTTTCTACTTGAGACCTTGGGCTGTGGCCTATCGAGGAGAAATCCCCCTCTGGTCTCCCACTAAAGCGAATGAGACCATTATGCTTCAGATCTTTGAAGGATACATTTTTATACGTTTTGTTTTTTCCAGTGCTGTTATCCTGGCTCAGGTATCCCTCATCCTCATCAAACCAGGATTGATTGGAGCCTATTAACATGTAGGTCTGATTAATGAAGCATCTTGGGAGGTTCATGGTCCAGGAGCCGACGCTTACTCATAGGGCTGGTGAGTTTGTGTGATGGGGAATTCCCAGAGGACAACATCATTGACGCTTGTTTGCTTGAATCAGCACGAAGACAAAGCACTCAAGACTCATGGAATACCAAGAAGGGACGTCAGGTCATCGACGTGGAGAGGATGCAACGGATGAATCCAGGGTAAGGAATATTTATAATAACTCCATTTATAGTCACTTAGCTTGCAGCCATGCAGGAAGCGAGAGGTCTTGAGGAAGGATGAGGGGTGGAGAAGTGTCGTGATGCTTCGATGTGGGCCTGGGATGCTACTGAGTTTTGAACGCTCAGCAAACCCTAAGCTTAATAGCACCAAGGTCTGTCAGAGAGGCAGATGAGACCCCAAAGCAGGGAATACCCCAGGGACGCCCTGCTCCGTATTCAGCTCGGAGACAGGGAGCAACAAGCAGGAGCTGAGCTCGCCTTCGCCTCTGCCGCCAGGACCTTGATCTTGCCGTAGCTCTTTTAATCACAGCTGGAGCCGCTGAGCCAGGCAGAGCCTGGCCACCCTGGGTAAACAAACAGCAAGAGCAGCTCCGTTCCCATCCGCTGCTTTCAAGTCTCTGTGCAGCCCCAGCAACTGCAGGCCACTGATTTAATGCTGGCACTAAAAATACTGGCCGGGGAAGCCCCTGCGCACCTGGGGTATCCACTGGGGAAATGGTGGCCAGCAGCTAACAGCCCCGAGGCAAAGCAGATGCTCCCCCTTGATCATAGAATGATTGGGTTGGAAGCGACCTTAAAGCTCATCCAGTCCAAGGCCCTGTCACGGGCAGGGACACCTTCCACTAGAACAGGTTGCTCAGGGCCCCATCCAACCTGGCCTTACACACTGGCAGGGATGGGGGAGCCACAGCTTCCCTGGGCACCGTGTTCCAGTGTCTCACCAACCTTACAGTAAAGGATTTCTTTCTAATATCTAAATCAAATCTCCCTTCTGTCAATTTAAAGCCATTCCCCCTGTGTCCTGTCATTGCTCAGGCATGTGATTTAAACAAAGCCAGAGCAGCAAGCAAGGTCTTCCAGGCTCTGGCATGTATGCATTCAGGGATGTGGGCACCCAGCAGCACAGTGCAGGAGGATGCAGTGAATCCCCAGCACCAGGGCTGGTGCCTGCAGTATAGAGGGGGCTTTGCATGCTTGAAAGTGGCTGCATGTGCTGAGAGCTGCTGCTCTAAATAGAGGCGAGAGAGCAAACGAGTCTTTTTTAGGTCAGTGTCTTGAAATGAGATGTCTGAACTGGCGCTGGAGGGAAATAGAGATTGAAACAGGAACCGAAATTACTGAAGCCTAAACTAAGGGAAGGGCTCTCTAGAAATCTCTGAGATAGAACAAGAGATGTTGAAGGAGGTGGTGAAAGAGGAGAAATATAGAATCATAGAATGGCAGATAGGTTTGGGTTGAAGGGACCTTAAAGCTCATCCAATTCCATCCCCCTGCAATGTGCAGGGACACCTTCCACTAGAGCAGGTTGCTCCAAGCGTTCAGGGCATCTCCTCTGTACTTGCTCCAGCAGCTCCAATTCCCTCTTGTGTTGTTGCCCAAGAGCTGGATGCAGGACTGCAGTGGGGGACTATAGGGAAAGGGAGAAGGAGAGGTGTGAGGGGTTGCTGCAGCAGCAAGGGGATGAGCTTTGCTCCTTCCTTGGCGATTTGGAGCACACGCAGGGATGCACACACACTGTTCATGCTTGCTGGAGACCTTACCCCAGAATAACTGGAGATTTAGGGCTATTGGAAGGAATTTAGACCCCTGGGCTCTATTTCACCGCCGGTGGCGGGGCCGGGGGTGCCAGGGACGCCTTTCAGAGTCAGCACTTTCCACCCCGCGCTCTGTTTGCTTTCCGCGGCCGGTTCCCTCCCGCTGCGCCGGGGCCTCTGAACGCCATCCAACAGCAACTTCCCGGCTCCTCCAGCGGCCTTTCCCCCGCGCCGCCGAGCGCTGCCGTTCCCTGGCCTCGCTTGAAAGCCGGCCCCACAATGAGCTATTGTGCCAGGCTGCACAGCAACAGCCACGGCCAAAAACCAGCTGCCGGGGGGGTCCGTGTGCCTGCCAGCACCCAGCTGCCTCCTAGAGAGCACAGGGACAGGGATGCTCCCCAGTGCTGCATCCCTGGGGTAGGGATGCTCTCTGAGATGCTGCATCCCCTTCCTGCTTGCAGCATCCTTCTGGGGTTTGGGGTGGGAGCAGGGCACTCTCAGCCTTAGTCATGCTGATTTTAGCTTATTTAGTCCTTAAGACAGCACTGTCTTTGCATGAAGTTAAACTGGGATGTCTTAATTCCCGCTTCCCATCTTGAATTGCCCTTGTTGCTCCCTTCCTACTCCCCCACTCCTTCTTCTTCAATCCTCCTGGCATTCCAAACCCACTATTTCTTCCTGCATGGGGTTTATCCCTGGCCCCCTTCCTCCCTTCTTCTCCTGCTCCAGCCCTGGCACCGTGGAAAAGGCATCATAGCAATGGTGCTATTTATTTCCAGCTTTGAATAATGACATTTACCAGCTGGAAATGACAAGCCAGAGCTATGCAGCACGTTGGCTCTGTGCAGACCACCAGCGTGTCCAGGGCTCTAAGCCCAAACCTGAGCAGTGCTGGGGTTTGCAGGGAGCTGGGAGGGATGGACGGGAGAGCAATGTGCTGCTGAGCTCAAACCCTGGCAGAGGAAGAGATTTCTTTTAGAGGGGGGAAATCAGGTAGGGAGATTTGGCAACAGGAAAGGGTTTTGCTGCTGGCACATCCCTGCTTTGGCTTTTCCCCCCCTGTGAGAACAGCCCCTGGCTGGGCTGGCACAGCGGGTTCTGTGTGTTTATTTTTCCCTGTCCCCTTCTTTGGTGGCGTGGTGTTGCTCCTGTGAGGTCCCTGTAGTGGCTTTCATGGCAGATCCAATCCCCACTGACAAAAATAGGAGCTGAGGGCTTGGTGCCAGCAAGGGAAAGAGGAGAAAGAGGGGATGAAATGCAAAATAAATAAGTAAAGGCAAGCGAGTGGCACTTGCTGGGCTGCAGGAGGACTTGTGCTTCCAAGGGTCCACATGATAATACTCACATAATGGGTATTAATACAGGGGAAGGTCTCAAATGGTGCGATTTTACCACCATCCTTGGGCGATGCAGGCAGTGCAATACAACGGATGCACACTGCTTTATGCCCTTACGTGTCAACCTAAATCCTAGAGCCCATTTCCCAGTCAAATTTGGGTATCTCTGTCACTGTTGACTTCTTTAAAGGTAGTGCCAAGCTCTTGGCTGGGATGTGCCACAGGGTTTAGATCCCACAGTGTCCAATCTGTTCTGGTGCCAGCAGCTCCTGCGGTGATTTCAGTTGCCCAGCAGCCCCCCTGGGACTCCCAACACCCATGGGTGCCTTTGGAAAGGGCATCAATGGGTATTCCCTGCTGGCTGAGTAATTCAATTCAGCATCTAAGGAAGCGCAACCCAGCTGATGATGTTATAGAAATGATGATTTGGGGGAAGATTTCGTTGCTGTATGAGATTTTGCTTGATGCTGCCATGGGGTTTGGTAAGTCCTGTCCTCAATTTTAACGTCCATGCATCCTTGTCCCATGAGGAAATAAGGTTAACAACCGAAAAAGAGTGCTTGGTCTCACGACGCTGCCAGTATGTGAATGTGATTTTTGGGGTGAATAAGCAGGGGAATGTGAACTAGGAGCAGCAAGGAACATCCCCATAGTGTGACAGCTTTTGGGCTCCAGCAGCACCAATATTTACAGCCAGAGTGGGGGAGCTGCAGAATTGGCTGCAGTTCACGGCAGAGCAGGGAAAATGATTGGAATGAGGCTCCGGGAGCTTCACTTCTTTCCCTACGGGTAGGAAAGGGCTTATCCAGCTCGCAGACTCCATCCCTCCATGGGAAAAGACACTTGGCAGCAGAAGGCTGAGGGATCCAGAGGCAAAATGTGGGCAGTGAACACTTTGAAAGTGGAAATGAGGAAGCTGTATTTAGCAGTGAGGTTTGTTAACCACTGGAGGAGCTTGCTCATGGCTCTTGTAGCTTAAATGGAAGTGGGGAGGCTCTTTTGCTTCTCCCGTCCCCAAATACCTGCTCTAGCACAAAGAAATACATGCCTTTTAGCAGAGGGCACAGCAGCTCCTTGTGGAGATCCCATCAGCCTGCCAAGGCAGAGACGCTGACAAAAAGCCTGGGATTTGCACGTGAGTTTTGGGAGAGTTTTTGCAACCAAATCCTATTTTGAGCCGGAAACATACCTCAATGCCAATAGGAAGCATGTTGTGATTCTATGGTTGTGAAGTTGGAGCAGTAGCAAAATGGGATTTTCCATCTTTTTCTTCCCAACCACCTAGGGCTGCACCAACCCAGCACGAAGCCGATGCCCCTCCCTAAAACCTCACAGCCTGAACCCAAAAGGGTGGTTGCAACCAGACAAGGGCAGGGAAAAACCTAGATCCATAGTCACTGTGAGTCACTGGCAGCCTCAAGCCCAGCAAGGCCGTACCAACTGCTTGCTCACCCACCAGCAAAGAGGAAACAAACCCAAGGTAAGCCCAATAACTCAACAAAAAGCCATTGGCAAGTCTTCTCAGGAAGAGCCACCCTGGTGCACACACAACACGCTGGCAGGCAAACATGGTGCAGTTTCCATAGGAGCATTCCTGGTGGCAGCGTGGGGATCTGTGCAATCCTTCTCTGTTAAAATTAGCGATGAGGAATGTGCAATTCCGACAGGGATGGCTTGTGGAAATGATAAACAGAAACTGAACAAACAAAGTTTTATGTGTGGATTTAGAAATCTCGGCAGCTGGAGCGTTCGATTCCCCCATCGTGAGCTTTGGGGCTCATAGGACTGGGGGAAACAAAGCAGAGCCAAGCTGCTTCCAGAAGTTGCACATTTCAGCTAAATTAGCTTAATAAACAATACAGTTTGTGATTCAAACTTGCTTAACCACACAAACAACTCTGATACAGATCAGTCGTGGGCTGGTATGCGCTCACTGCCTGGTGTTCATGAATCTGCAAGCGGTCCTCGCTCCCTGAGTGCCTGCATGGAGATGACCCATTGCAAACAAGGGTTGGATTGGTTCAGGAGAGTGAATAGAAGAAGAATGTGAAGGATTTAGCCCTAGGTCTTGCCTTGATCATGACCAGAATGAGGTGGCACAGGAGCACAGAGCACAGGTGGTGGTCCTCCAGACATGCATTGCATGCATCCTTTTCTCTTTGCTGATGACATTCTTTCTGTACCCCGTTGGTCTTTCAGAGTCAACAGTTTTCTCAGACATTCTTTTTAAGCCATGGAGATCTTCATTTTGGGTTGCTGTAACTACAGAAATAAACACAGAAGTTTCTGGTGGTGGATAAAAATGACTTGTGGTTTTTGACAGACCAACTTCTGTGCATTCAGCTTCCAGATGCTTCGAAGAGGACGGCTTCTCAGAGAACACGGATGACGTGGTCTGGGAAAAGCAAGGCTGCTTACAGCCATTCAAAGGAGAGGATGCAACACTTAGGCCGTGGTGTTATGAGTATGGAATGGAGCTATGGAGAGGTGGGTAAAAGCTTAGCACCATAAGGTGCAATGGGAAAACATGCTGGTGTCTTCCCATGTGTGCTTATGAATGATGAATGTGGTCTGGGTTTCATTTCACCCAACTTTAGCCACCAAAATTGCTGTCAAATCCCTGACTCGCTCTCGAAATCCCAACACAGGGATCTGATGGATGGTAAGAGCAGAGTCTTGAAGGACTCCAGCCCTGTGTATCCTGATGAGGAGTCTCATGGTGTCCTCCTGTAGGTGAAATCCTGGGCTCTAGTAGATGCATTTTGAGGAACATCCCTTGGAAAAACAGGCAGGGAGGAGGCCAATAGATCTCCTTTAGGAAAAGCAAAGCCTGTAGCAGAAAAGCTGGTGGTAAATAAATGAAAGCCCAGCAAAAGGACTGGGAGTTGTGAAGATCTCGGCCTGCTACAAGGCTGCCTAACCTAAACCAGATTTCTGTAGGAAATAACTCTAGGACATTTCCACCACAAACTATGCTCTGCTGCTGCTTGGATGAGTCCGTACACCGTCATCCCAGTCTATTTTTTTCCCATCTTCCCTTCCAAGCATTGTTCCAAGCCTGAAGACGCTGCTGCAGCCAGCTGGGTGCCCTGGGAAATAACTTTCCCACCACTTTCTCTCTCCCCATGAAGGACATGGGGGGAAGCAGACAAAAGGTCTCGCCGAAGTCAGCGGGAAGTACGCGGCTCCGTGTGTGTGTTATTACTTAGGAGCATGGTTTGGAGGAGGCAATGTTGGCTCTTCATCCCCATCACCAGCAGAGAAAAGCTGGGGTTGGATTGGTTGCTCAGGCTCTACGCAGGAAAGCATGGGGTGGGCTGGGAAGCAAGAAGCCTGGCTTGAAAGTCAGGATGGAGAAGACAATATCCATCTGCTTTCCAGGAATGGAGGATGAACACAAGGAACCATGACCTCAAGCCGAATTGAATGGGCCAACACAGCCCCAGCTTGCTCTCCTCTTCCGTGCCGGATGCTCTAGGATGTCCTAGGACATGTCTACCCTGCAGGCCCATGGCTCTGCCAGCTTTTTGGTCACTTGGATTGCTGAATGAAAGCAAAGCCTGAAAATGGGCATAATTTGCATTCCTGGAAAAGGAAATAATCCCTTGAGAAAATATTCTAGGTGGAAAATGGGATTTCTGATAAACTGGTAGGATTATTTTTTTTTTTTTAAAGATGTCTGCTTCCTATAGGAATTCTGGGATTGATGTTACAAAAGAGGGGAAGGAATCAACGCAGACCTCCACAGAAACGCTCTCTGTGTGGGAGTAAACTGGGGAAAGTTTGAATTTAGCTGAAAAATGACAATTTTCTGGGGGTGGAAAGGAACCAAATTAAATCAAAACATGTTTTAGCTGAGAACTTCTGGGGGTGAGGGAGATGCTGGACCTGGAGTTGGCTTTCTGGATGTCCCCAGGACTCAGGGAAGGAGGAACACTGCTATGATTCACTTCATTCTGTGATCGCCATCACAAAACTCTTACCTATTCATCCCTGTATTCTTTCCATGGAAGAAACCACAACCTGAGCATGAATAAATCCTCCTCAGAGAGCAGCAAAAGTGGGTCTCAGGGTGCCCTGCTCTCACCCTCCTGGGGAGACAACTTCCAAACGCCAGTGGGTAACGTGAACTCGACTGCCCCGCAGGAATGAAGGGTTTTACCAGAGCTGGTACCAAAAATTCCCTGAGTCCCTGAGCAGCGTGTAAGCCCTGGGAGTCTGAACGTGTTCCCTGGCATTAATCACTGGTAATAGAAACCAGAGCTGGCTCTTGTCCCCGCTGAGTCAATGCAACCCTTGACGACGCGTTGGGAAATACGCACGCAGGCTGAGAACGGGGCATGAAAGAAATTCCAGGCAGGGCTCCTGCTTGGGTTTTTTTTATTAAGTGGAATTTTGCGATTGGATAAACATAAAGGGGGTAAAAATAGAAACAACAACAGCAGAAACCTCAGCGATCTGCGGGCCCTGATCCTCCCTCCTCTTCCTCCCTCTTCTACCTCTCTCCCTTACTGTATCTTCCCATTCCCTACACAAAGTTTAGCTGGATTGGGGGGACCTAGGATCCAGCTTCCTAGGATCCAGTTGGTGAGAGGTTTCATGGCACCCTGGAGCAAAGGGTATTGAGGTGGCATCAGAGCTGCAACTTCCTATGAGACCTCCCTGAGGCCCATCACTTCATGTGCTTGACTTTAAAGCATCTCATCCCAAACCTTTTGCCGTGAGGAGGAGAGATGCCACTCGGGGACTGGGTGTAAATCCTTGATCCCCACCTTTCTCCATCCCTGGGCTCTCATGTTTGGATCTTTCCCCCTATCCTTGCTCCCAACCCTTCTCCATTCCTGGGCATCTCATGTTTGGATCTTTCCCCCCTCTCCAGCTGTATTATAAGGAATGAACTCAGCAAAAGATCCCCGTGAGACTAATTGTAGTCACAAGGACCATACAAGCACTTAGGAGAGATGAGCTCTTAATGAGGCTGCACTGCAATGGCAGCTAAATGATCTCCTCTCCCCAGTATTTAGGAATCGATTGACAGGGGCTCTTGATGGGGAGATAAATCTCTCCACAGTTTTATCATATGGTACCAACAAGCAAAAGGATTGTTTTCAAGTTGGTATCTGTAAGCATCAGGAGTCACTGGGGTGTTTTGGAGCATCAGGGTTTGACATCCTTACAAAGAAAACGGCAATCAAGGAGAAAAGACCCTCGACACAGCCATCCTCCATCTCTGCAGTTTTCCCACCAGAAGAAAACTTGGATGCTTTATGGAAATGCTAAAAAATGTGATGACAATCCCAGCCTCCTGCTGATCCCTGCGGCGATGCTGAACTCCAAACATCATAACCTCCCTCCCCCAGTCCCTCGCCTCGTAGGAGTTACCCTTGTAGCAGAGGTTTTGGTGTGTAGCGGGAATGTTTTCTCTTTGAACTCCTGCGAGTTTGATGCTGGTCTGATGGAGGGAGCATCACTCCTGCGGTTGGCATGTGAACATATTACTTTAAACATCGATTTGTTGGCAAAGCTCTCCTAGGCATGAAGTTTTAGCAAGCAAAACAGGGAAACTGAGGCACGAAGCCAGGCACAGGAGCTGGCAGTGAGTGCCTATATCCCCCAGTGGTGCTCCTGGGAGAAAAGAAAAGCTGTGATTACCCCCTCCTTTTCCCCTTCACCATTATCCCTGCTTTCCCAAAAATAGGACAAAAAGAGAATGAAAAGTAGCTGTTTTATAGGAATTTCTTCCTTAAAGGCCCCATTGAAAGCCCCTTAACAATAACACCATGGACTTGAGTATCTCAGAGCCTCTCCAAGAGAAGGGGTCATGTTTATCTGTGATCTGTGAGAAAAAATGGGGCAAAGCCCGATGGCTGCTGCCCACGCGCTGCGGCGTTGAAAGAGATCCTGCATCCCAGATGGATTCAATTAGGGGGACGGCAGCAAGGAAAAATATTACGCAGGTGCTGTGGGATGTTTCTGGAAACTTCAGACACTGCTTTTCCCAGTGCTTCAAATCCCACTCCTATTGACTGAGTTATTGCAGCCTGGCCCGGGAGGCTCAGGGAACACTTGGATGGTGCTGGAGGATATTTTACCTTTATTCCTTCTTTTTCTTTTGCTGCTTTTCCCAACTTTGTGCCCAAGCCCAACTGCATCCCAAAAATGTGCTTCTCACAGGCCTGATGCCCACATGTGTAGCCAAAGCATTGGCACCGCTGTCGGCACGTCCCACTCACTACACTGGATTCATTTCTCTGGCACCCCTCTCTCATCGTGGCACTTGTGGCTTTGAAATAAGCCCTTTTTATGCTCCCATTATCCTACCCGGATAAACCCCCCAAGTTCTTCCAAGGCAAGCACCATGGGGAGTCTTCTTGCTGCTGGCCGGTCACTGCTGGTCGTGAGAACCTGGGTTGTTAGGAGGGGTTTTGGTGACTTGGTTGGTTTGATTTATTTACTTTCCCTCCAGCAAAGAGAAAGGGGATGCAAACTGATTTGGGCAGCACACGTGTCTAAAGGGAGCCAGGCAGCAGCTTTTATTTTGGCCAGGATTGCATGAAAGCCTGCACAAAATGCCTTATGTCCTTCCCAGGATACGAAGGGGAGTGGTGATATCCATCCCTGCCCCGTGCCTCAGTTTCCCCACCTTAAAAACTATCTCAAAAAGCACTTCTCTGTGGGTTATTTTCACAGAGGAGTTCCCAAAGCTTTGCATTTTAGGTCCAGCACCAGTGGAAAGGATGGAATAATGGGAAAAGGACCCCAAACAGCTAGGGGAAAGTCCTATCTCTATTGCCATGCAAGCCACACAGCAAATTCCCAATGGCACCATTTTTGCCCGGCCAGGAGGAGCCAGTTTTTCTGCCTCCTGGTATTTTTAGCTGCTGCTGCCGCCCCTGGGCAGCTCATCCCAACCAGTTAGCTGCCACCTCATGTTAAGAAATGTTGGTGACACTGCATCTTACGCTGGGTCATTTCCTCCGGGGCAGGCTCCTGCTGGCCACAGCAACACTGTGAGCTTCTGTTTAACATCTGGTCCTACTTCTCCCATGGCCTTTTGGGTCACTGGCTCTGCCCAGCACATCTCCCCTTTCACCCTGGCTCACGCAGTGGGGATAGGCAGAGGGAGCATCGGTCCCTCCCCATCTCCACTGTTACTGCTTCCAACGCCCTCATGATGAGTTTTGGTGTCTGGATGTGCTCCTCACCCCTGTGCGAGGTCATCTGTGTGGGTCGTATTTGGTGACACTGGCCTTTGACCTGTTGCTCCTGCAGCTTTCCCCATCAGATAACGCTGTGTTAGTGGGGCATCATTGCTTCAGCATGCTGCAGTACATCACATCAGTGAGCCTGGTGTTCTATGAGTTTGCTGCCTTTTTGGCATTTACCTTTACACCCAGAATTGAGGGTGCACAACTGAGGCTGCAGCACAAGCTCAACCCCTTTTTAGACATCAGAGAAACTCCGCTGCAGCTTCCATGAGCCTGTTGGAAGTTCTGTGGTTCCTACCTGGTAAAATGAAGGGTTTGGCTCCCTACCAAAAGCCACCAGCTTTCTGCTTTCCAACAAAATGGCTTTGGGAATGACATGAGGGAATATGGTCCTCAAATGGGTCATGGAGGTGGAGGCTCAGCAGCGAAGTTTATGACCCTGGACTCTTGGGTTTTTTTACATGAAACTGCCCCAAAATGTCAGTAAAATTTCTTCCCCGTTAGTTTTATGGGGCAGTGTCTCACTTGGATGGGATGTCACCCTCACCAGTGTGTGGACTTCACCTCCTGACTTATTCAGGTGTCACCAGGTCAGGACAGGCAGGTCCCCACGGCCACATCTGTGCTTGGACAAGAGGACAGGGCACCCCTGGGAAATCAAACACATGGTTTTAATTTTCCTCTCAGTCCATGGAGAAAAAGAAAGCAAGAAGATTTATGGCCTCCCTTCTCCTCCTCCAGGTTTATAAATAGAGTTTATCAGGTGCTGGGCACATGGTGGCTTTTGGGGGAATGGCAGAGAGGGATCAAAAGCAATTTTGGGTCCCTCCTCCTCTCCGCTTTCAACATGTCTCATCTCTGCTCCCATCTATAAACGGCCACATTAACCTCTCCTGTTCAAACTGGAGATGTGCTGGGGGAAACCAGCTCCTGGCTTCTGTGCACCAGCCCCAAGTCCCTGTAACTTTGATGTTTGCTCCTGTCTCCCCTGGGAAGTACCGGTTATCACATTGCTGGAGAAGCTCCTGGAGTCCACACGGGAGTACCCTTCTTTTATGGGCACTGTGTGGTGCTCACACCATTAAAAGGGCCCTTGGCATTAAGGAAGAGGAAGAGAAAATAACCAACCCCCAAAAATAAACCCGAGGATGATGGTTGCATATTGTCATTGCAGAGAAGTGGGGCCATGAGTGGGCTGCCCATATCTTTGTTTTCTACCATTATTTGTCACTGATGACATGGATTTATGGGGTTTTTTTTTGTGCCATTTTCCTAAAACTGCTTTTTTTAAGACTGAAAATTTCTGCTTCTAAAAGAAAAGTTAAATTTGAAAATGAAAAGTTGAACCCTGCTCACAACCAACTGCTCCAAGGAAAAGAAGAAACAGAGGAAGGAGGCAAAGGTGGCAGAGAGAAGAAAGGGGGTTTAAAACAGAAAGAAAAAGAATCCCTGTATTTTTTTCCTCTTTTGCCTGGATTCCTGTAAGTGAATGGCAGCAGCTTCCTTGCGATGCAGGAAGGGTAACACTTGGCTTCAACAAAGAGCTGTTACTCTGAATTATCAGGAAAAGGAAAAGCAGATTTTTGATACCAAGAAGTAAGAGCCTTTTAGGACACTTCATAGAAAGAAAATAGCAGATGTAAAAGCTGCAGAGCTCAGTTTCTCCATCACCCTTCTAAACAGAGCTCTAGCTTAGAAACAACACCATGTTTCACCCAAAACGCTCAGGGTTACCAGGCCAAACCCCGTGGAGATGCCACCATTTGCTGAAGCCATCACCACAAGCCACACCTCTCTAAAACTATAACCACATGGTGAGAAGGAATACCCCAAAACCCTCATCAGGAGAAGCCATGGGCTGCCCCAGGAAGTTGTTCTGTGTTTTGTATTCATCTTTTTAATGCTTTTAGGGCAAAGAGAGTTTTCCTCAAGTGGCACCAGCACAAGGCAGGAGCTGCACAAGCAATGGCACAGAAACCAGGAGCATTTCTCTTTCCCTCCTCCGAGGCAATTATCACATGATCATTATCTCCCACCATTAAAAGGACTTATGGTACAAACACAGCACAGGGGTTAATCCTCACCCTTCCCTGTAGCACCATGGGACACTCCAATGCAACCAAAGATAATGGACCAAACCAAAGATAAAGTTTTCTGGTGGGGATACAGCTTCCAGAAGGGCTGGTGGTAAAGTTGTGCCAGGATTAACCTTTCAGACCCTTCCTGGAGTTTGGAAAGTGGTTGGTTCTTCTTTCTCTTTTTCTTTGGAGATGTCAGGCCCAGGGACAAATAGATGAGAGAAGTTTTCCAGCATGTGATGATTCAAATCTCCTTCCCTTTCCACTCACAAAGGCTTTCTATTTCTCTCTGCAGATGCCTTTTCTGCTTTCAGTGTAGCCGTGCATCAGAGGAGCAGTAAATGGAGGATTAAAGCTCCTTGGTAAACAATGCTGCTCAGCACACATTTGGAGCAGATTTCCAGGTGATATAACTCCACCAACGTCAGCAGGAATGGACATGAGGTTGGAAAATCATTGTCAACAGAGTTGCAAAACGACCAGCTGTTGGCTTGAAGTTGCTCTCTTAAAGCAAAATGATGAAACAATGACTTTTTAACTGATTACTGTGTGGTAAAGATGTGCTCTAAAATGCTGCTTTGCCCAAGTGCTGGAGTCCTTGTGTCTGACCCATCTTGGCAGCCCTCCCTTGTGTGTCCCAAGTTCCTGGCTGACAGGTCGGGTTGATTTTGATGGATATGGGGCATCTTCTGGGCTCCCAAATAAGTGAACTAGAGACTTTACACTTCCGCTTTGTGCCCAGGGAAAACAGGCTTCGTACACCCACTGAGACTGGGATTTTCCAGCTCCTCTCAGAGATGACCTCTGGCCGGCTGGATTTAAGGGATTTGAGCCCTCTTGCATGACTCTCCCCAAGTCCCATGGCCTTTGCATCTGCTGTTTTGCACAGTGTCTTCTGTATTTAGTTTAGACGATTTCCAGACTGACATTATCTCCTGGGGCTGGCCATTCCCACCATTATGGGTGCCCCCATCCAACCAGGGCAGCTCTGTGTTCCTGCAGTAGCTGAACCCTGCTACCAAAACCATCCATCCAGAGCACAAGAGAGGATCTTGGCCATGTGTTTGACATCACCTCAGTGGTCGACATGAGCCAGCAAATGCCAAATAAAAACTGCAGTTTCAGTCCTGTCCATCAGTCCAAGAGGCCCAAGGCATCCTCGCCAAGAGCTTTGGGCTGTGCAATCTCAGGCCATCGCCCTGAACAAGCTCCTTTGAACTCCAACCCGTTGGGCCATGAGTGAGCATTGTTTGAACATGGTTTTAATCTGGTTGGATATATTTAATGCACCAACATGTCTTAAACTGGAAGAGATCTAAGCCCTTCCTGGCAGGTGTGATGGAAAGCAGATGCCGTCTTCGTTGGCTTTCTGGCTTTGGAGGTCCTGGTGGGAAAAGCATGATCAGAAGCACTTGCCCGGATGTTTTGGGCTGTGTGAGCATCCATGGAGGCTGGGTGAGGAGAGAGAGAAAGGTGAAAACCCACAGAAAACAGAAAGGAGGTGAACGGGAAAAAGGAAGGTAAAAAGAAAGGGCACAAAGAGAAGATGGTGTTGAAGCACCAGCAGAAGGCATGTCAACAAAAGATGAGGGCAGTGGAACTGGCATTTTCCTGCTGACTTCTTTGTTGAGAGAAAACATTTGCTAAAGAAATTGGTATTTTCTTGTTCTTTCCAGCAAAACCCAAAGCCAAACTTCCTTTGCATGGAGCGTGTATCATAAACTGCGATTTTTAGGATAATTCTTACTTTACCAGAGCATCCTCTTTTTGTTTTAAGTCAAAAAGTAATCTTATAAACGGAAAACACCATGGCAAGAGCATAGTTTGCTATGTTGCCAGTTTTGGTGGCTTTCTAAGTTAGACTATGGGGCTGGGGAACCACTGTTCATTTCTAACTCCTTGCTCTCTCCAGCCTGAGTGAATTAGCACTGATTTATCCCGGCAGGAGACTCGGATTGTGGCCTGGAAATGGAAGAAGGAGCAGCTCTGGCCCTTAGAAAGGTGAGCAAGGAAAATCACAGCTCCTTTTTCCGGCACTCCCACAGCTGCAGTTGTCTCTGCACAAAGTCTGTGTGATCTATTAAACATCTCAAATAAGGATTTAATTTAGTTTTAATAAGACAGTTTGGGAGATGTTAATTAAATTGAGTTATTAAAAACATATGGGCTGGACTTGGCTAATACATTTCCTTTTTTTATTAAGTCCATTAAAAAATAAAAGAAGATTGAAGTGGGGGGGAAGCTGTCTGTAGATGCAGAAACTCATTCGAAAGGCTTTTTATCCTCTGCTGAATTAAACATGTCTCAAGCAAACTGGGAGATGAACAAATACCAGGTGAACTTGAATCCTTTGAGGCTCAGCAAGATTTGGATTAAGGGTGAAGCCAAAATGATGAATCCCCTCGAATCTAAGTGCCCAACAAGTCTCTGCATGCTCAAGCCCTTTCCTTGCACCTCCATCCCTGCCACTGGATTGCCAATGGGAGTGATGAAGCCATGCAGCACTTCCATCCACCACATTATGCTCCAGCCAGGAAAACTACAGGAATGCAACTTTTTATCATCTCACCTAATCAGATTTTTCCTACCTCTGGCAAAAGTGCAGCTGGGAATCTCTTTAGTTGAAGGAATTGTCATTGTGATTTGGTTAAGCTGAAGAAAAACTCCCCCATGCTTTGAAAATGACAAATACTTTATTAGCTGGAAGTGTAACCAGCCATAATTAGCTTAGCAGTCCTGAGTTAATAGATTTATAAGCTTTAGAGGATCCAATGAACTGACCTGTGTAGGGAATTTATTCTGTAGTTCCCCAATTAACTTATTCTTTGTGTCTGGCCTATGCATATACAACTGCCAGAGTGACACGTGGTCCTGCCCCCAGGGCTGAAGAGGACAGGGAACCCACCAGGGCTTTATCCCAGCTCTTTCCAACATGCAAGGCAATTCAGGGCATTGCATTATCCTGTTTTACTCCTTGATTTCTCTGGAATTTCTTCTTTTTTCCAGAGCACCTTTTGCTGTTATTAATGATGTATCAGTATTGGCAGGTCACGTCTGCCAGCTGCAGATGACACTTGGCAGGTACGTGGCCCTTCTGCACCCCCAGCATGTGGATGGAAAGGGATTAGCATCACCAGGGACCGGATGAAATTCACCAAAGCTTTGAAGTGCACTGAAAACCAAAGCAAACACTGGAAAACAAAACAACAACATGTTCCCCCATGAAAAGCTTCGTAATGGTTTTCTAATGGCTTGTGGTGCAGAGACACCGTCTTCTGGCTCCATTGTTATGAAGATGTTAAACAACATTAAAAAGCATATTTATCATGTGAATCCCTTGTGCTACACTGGCATTCACTGAGCAGGAGTGGAAAAGATCATTAATCCCAACTGAATTGATGGGGAAACTGAGGCAGGGATCAGACAAGTTCTGTTTGGGTTGCTTCTCTGCGCCTGGTGGCATTGAGGTGATGCTGGCATGAAGACGTCAATGAGTAATTTTGGATGTGTCCCCAAGAAAGGTGGATTTAAACTAAACATCTCCAGAACCAGGTTTTGGAGCAGTTATTGGATTTCCATGGTCTTAAGCTGGGCTTTTGCCTGGAGCCACCCACCAAGGATCCCATGCCAAACTCTTTCCCAGGGAAGAAAATTCACCTTAGCAAGTGCTACAGCACTGTCCTCAACATCTTATGGTTATATTAAAAACAAATGCATGACCTCCTGTAGCAGAATTTGCAAGGCCAAGCCCAGGGGAAGGTGAGGATGAATAGACGTGCCTTGCAAAGCCTTTGCTCTCTGCTTCTGTCGTGGTGAGACCACAGAGGCAGCAGCCTCTCAGCAGCAGAACGAGAGCACAGTGTGGTTAGGCCTGAGCCAAATTGCCCTGAATTTGCCTATATGCAGAAAAGAAAGCCCCGTCCAGCCTGTCTCTGGTGAGACCCGCTAGCCTGAACCACATACACAGAATTAAGGTGGCTTTCTAAATCAATTTGGAAGATTAGGCAGGGTTTTTAGGCCACGGAGTCTCAGTGTTTCCCTTGAAAACTCCTTGCCTCCGTTTCTGTATCTGTAAAATCATTGAATCATAGAATGGTTTGGATTGGAAGGGACCTTAAAGCTCATTCAGTTCCAATCCCCTGCATAGACAAGGACACCTTCCACTAGAGAAGTTTGCTCCAAGCCCTGTCCAACCTGGCCTTGATGGGATGCCAGGGATGGGATCCACATTTCTGGGCAACCCGTTCCAGTGTCTCACCATCCTCACAGTGAAGAATCTCTTCCTACAAAGTTTCCTGCAGAGTTTCTAACTCAAACACCAGAGAGAACTTGCCAAGCATTGTGTCATGACCTGGCTGAGCTTAAACAGGAGGTACCTGAATGGTAAAATAGGTAGGTTTACATGAGCACTGTGTGATCTCCATGAATCCAGCTGTGGCTTGGGTACATCTTGTAGGTCTGATGCCACCTTCCTCCTTCCAGCCTGCCTGCACAACAAAGCAGCTTGTGTCCTCTCCCCCACACCCTGTGCTGAGGCCAGGGCTCAGATAAAAGCTGCTGAGTTTACAAACAGGGAGGCTCTGGTTTCCTGAGTCACAGCAGCAAGGTGAGGGCAGCGTGTGGGAGGCTGCGACGTGGCTCTGTGCAGCCAGCTGGACCTGGGACACACTCCGAGGGCTTCCCATGATCCAAGAGGGGTTGAACCCCATGGGTGTTATGGCTGTTACAGGTGGGATTTATTTCTTCTCCATCACAGGAAAGGTTGAGGGGGGGGAAATGAAGCCTGCAGCAATTTTCTCCCCAGGCAGCCCAAACCCTGCTTGCTCAGTGTGACGAGGACACGGCAGATGGGACCACGTCCATCCAACAGCCTCAGCAGTTGCAAAGCACTTTGAAACTACTCCAATAGTTTCAGGGTGCTGGCTTTGGAGCTGTGTACCCATGGGATCCAGGACATTCACCCTGAAGTGATGTCTCAATGCAAAGGGACCCGTAGCAAGAAAGTTGGATCCCTCCCTTAGCAAACAAGCACGAGTACGCACCTCACCGAGCGCTTTCATCTAGATGACCACAAGATAAAGAAACCAACAACCCTTGAGTGTTTCTTTCTAGTGACCTGAATATAAATAAAGGGAAATTCCACTTCCTTTAGCTACCACTAACCTGTCAGTAAAAGAAAGAGCTTTTCCTTTCCAACCACTGTATTTCAGGTCCATTGTAAACCCAGCTGGGCTTGATGTCCCATGGTGCATGAAGGCTTTGGAAGTCTCACTCTGGACATGGAGGAACTCAGGCTTTTTCAATTACACCATCCTTTTGTCCTGAGAAAATACACGTCCCTGCCTGAAACTTCCATATCACACAGACCTCAGGTATTCCTTTAAATAGAAGTGCCACCCTGCTTGCAGGAGATCCCTTCCCCAGATGCTGCCTGTTTGCAGGAGGAGTTTCAGGAGGATGAAGGTGATGGGATTTACACTGGCAAATGGATGTGCAGTGCTAAGGCAAAGCTCATTTTGTACTGGCCGAAGCAGGTCTAACAGGTGAGTAAATAGTCAGACAATCAAAATCCTATCTAGAGCTGCTTCTATCCCTTCCCTACCAGTGATTGGTGAAATCTATGGGGTGCACATGGGAGCCTTCAGCTGGGTTTCCATTGTGTTACCATCCTCCACAAAGGAAATTTGGTTTCCTTGCAAAAGCCATCTCTGATGAGCGCTGTTGTGATGTGGTGACATTTCTACTGACTCCCTTATGGGGCATTATTCCTATTACTCATCCTCTTCCCCTGCCCCAAACCCCACAAATAATGTTATCAATGACCTGATAAATAAGAAAGCACATGGGATTTTCTCTTTATATTAAACATTGATTAATAGGAGCTCTGTTTGCAGGCAGCTGCTCCCTCCCACAGATGAGCCCATTGCCAGCTTGGCCGAGCAGACATTCCAGCACTGAAAACCCAAAAGCCTTGGGCTGTGCTCTGAGGTAGGAAACATCTGGAAATATATTTGCCTTGCCTGTCACAGCCAGATAAAGGATAAATGTTAAGTGACAGCCATGGGCTCTGCACATTTGATAGCACAGCCAGGGCTCCAGGTGGGATTTTGGGGGGGAATTCTCCATTGGTGGGTCAGGATGGGGAACAAAAACACGGATATTGGAGCTTCATGAGGCTCCTGACGTAAGGCTATTGTTCACACATCGCTGTTTGCATGTCGGAGGGGGAAAAACCGACTCCAGCGATGAGCAGACGTGGGGATTGACGTCCCCGCCTGCACCAGGGGTTGAGGGCTGGGGAGCAGGCAGCAAAGATAATTATTTATACAGCGTTTTGACTAATGAATGGCTTTGAATGGGGGTTTCCTGCAGCGCTCGCTCCACCCAGCTTTTGCAAGGCTTAGATTAATATTGGGAGGGTTCTTGTTTGGCTTTGTTTAATTCCCGCTGCTAGGACTGCACCAGAGGGTTTTGGGTGGTGAGAGGGAGCCATGCTAGTGAGGATGGTGGATGCAGGACATAGTTGGGCCTTGTGGGTGACTATTGTAAGCGATGGGGTTAGTAATACCTCAGTTTAGGTAAAAGTAAAGTGTTAAAAACAGGGATAAATCATCATCCTGCGCAGTGCAGAGAGGACGATGGTTGGAACTGGCCACCTTTCTGCCCAACCTGCTGATCACAACCTTTTTGGAGCAAACCCAAGGATTGGGTTTTCTCCTTTAAGCAATTTTACCCTCTCTAGTGTGAGCAAAATGCCTTTTCCCTGTGTCTTGCCTCACTCTCTGCCAGGACAACATCGTGGTTATGGCCAGGGAACCCTCATGCTCACCCACTCACCCAGGCAAAACCAACTGGAATTGAGGGAGATGAGGAGGGGAGGGAAATGGGACTCTCTGCACAAGACTACCATGCTTTCGTTTGTTAGTTTTGTTACTGGCTATTCCAAGTGAGCTTGTCCCTTTCTAGTAGATAACTGTTCAGAGCACTTGTGATTCATGACCAGTAACACAGAACTCCTTGCTTCAAAGAAAGCATCTTTGTTCAAAGCATGTTTCAGGTACAGCTCCTTTCCTCCTGCTCTGTGTTGTTACAGGTTTATATCAACTTTCTGTCTTAAAGTCCAGTGTAATAGTGGAATGCATTAAACATATGAGAAAAGAAGCCTGAGGACCTGGCACAGCCCAGCAAGAAACAGAAATGAATCTTCAGCAAAGCTTTCTTCACATTTGCCCGCTGGATTTGACATGTTCAGAAACCCATCTGAAACATCGAGTCTCAAATCACGACACAGCACATCCCAGATCACCATCGTTTCCCACATTTCAGGGGCCTTATGAATTAGCTGGTCCTGCTCTCCTCTGGAAGGATGAATAGGATTTTATGGAGGTGTCCGAGGACAGGCCAGGATCAGCTCCTGCTGAGCCCCGTAAACAGGAAAGTGAGGAAGTGAGGAGTCGAGCCATGGCTCATCCAGGACGCGGGGAGCGCGCCGCGGCTGCCGGCACACAATGCCGAGCCGGAAAGGGGGATTATAAATACCCAGGGTCAGGGCCGGGCTCTGATGAACAATAGGGAGCGGGGAGGATGGAAAAGGCCACAGTGCCGGGCGGTAACGCAGCGATGCAGATGGGGGTACCGGGAGCTGTACTGGTTTCTTTACAGGGTTGGGTAGATTGGTGTGGGCTGGATTCTGGGATTTGGTTTGGCAGGGGACACAGCATCCTGCTGGTGTTGGTGTTAAGATCATAGATTCATGATCAATGCCTCACCACCTCACAAAGAACTTCGTAATGTCTCATCTCAATCTCCCCTCTGTCAGGTTAAAGCTATTCCCCCTTGTCCTGTAGGTATAAAGGGCCCCTCTCTCCAAGATACCACCATGGTTTCACACGGAGCATTCCTGGAGTGAAGGGTCACACCTTCCACATCAAGTCTTGCAGGACACCCTGAATCTAGCCAGGACCTTACATCAGTGCAATTTTAAATAGAGGTGTTTGGTAGTGAGGGAGCTGCTCGTGAATGATGTGGGCATCTTAGGTTGCTTTTCCAGAGCTGCCAGAAGGCAGCCCTGCTCCGTCATCTTGTGGGGTTATCAGTACACGTAGCCATGATTCCTGAGGACACAGAAGGCTGTGATGCTCCCAGGCTGTATAATCCATCCCACGAAGCCATCTCTGCTCCATGCTGATCTAAAGACGTCAAAGGAAGTGAGAGCCACTGACAGATAAACCTGGATAAAGGAGGACGCTGCAGCTCAGCTCAGCTTCAGCAGGGGAGGTGAGTGATAACCGGGAGCAGTGGGTGCTGAGCATCAGGAGTCAAAACAGAAGTCAGGTCAGGGCCAGTAAGAATTGCAGGAAACATCTTGGCCACTCGTGGCAGCCGCCAAGAGCATTGTGATAGTGCTGAAGGGGAGCCTTGAGCCCTTAAGTGTTTTAGTGGCTAGTGGAAAATTGTTCTATTAGCAGAACAAGGAGATGGTAATCCCTTTGAGCACCAGGTTTTTTATGGCTGTGAAAACTTTGAATTGAATATGTAATAACAGGTAGAAAACAAGTAGAATCATGTAAAAGTAGAATTACTCCAAATTGATCTTTTCCTGTCTTCCTTCTTGTACTAATGTACCTATTTGATGTTACATGGTCCCCTGGCCAGGGATGCTCAGGAAGCTGATGTGCTGGGAGCTGCCTCCCAGACAGCAGCCTGTGCTTCCAGTACAGTACCTTCATATACATTAATTTCCTATTCTTACCCTTTGGAGAGGCACACTGGACATTAAAATGTCCCCTGGGACTGGTTCTCCTGACTGAAAGAGCTTTATAACCACTGCTTGTGAAAGCGTTTGAGCATCACTGCTAGCAACATGGAAGGCTCAATGAATTACTCCTGGAATTCCCTAATTCAGGTCAGAAGTTGGGCTGGGGTAATTGCTCTGGTCTCTGGACTTAGCACCTTAAACTCACCTGCAAGAGCATGGGCTAAGCACCTTCCCCAATACAGGGAAATCTTGCTTTTCCACCCCTTTCCTCCAGCTCTTCCCTCATCACCGCCCGTATTAAAGATCACATTTTCCATCTCTGCTCCTTAATGGTGTCCCTGAGGAGATGCCGCTTGCTCTTAATGCCTCTGCCCCTCCTTGGGAATTAGCTAAATGACAGGATTCATTTGAGAGGGGGCAGAGGATGTTGGAGGCACAGATATCAATTAGCGATGACAGCTTGGAAATGCCTTGGGATAGCATCTCCCAACATCCCTTCCTCTGAAGCATCCCTTAAGGTCCTTAGGGCAGGAGCTGAAATATCCCCATGTCCACCCCTGTGGGGTCTTTGCCTCTATATTTTATAAACTGAAAACTAAATATCACAGCAGAAGAATGCCAGGGAAAGCTGTTCCCTTTTTTACTTCATAGAGGAATGTGGAAAAGCAGTTAAAAAACCCCAGGAGAAATAATTGCATCCATTTTTAGCCACATCTGCCTGGAGCCAGTGGGGTCCCACAGCCCACGGGCATTAGCCGTGGCAGGAGGGTCAGCGTGGGGCTATTCCAGCCCAGGAGATAAATCCCACCCCTGAGAAAGAGAATTATATTCATGCAAGTTTTATTGATCCAAAAAACCTCGATATAGGTACAAATATACCCCAAATACAGATTATAGATACATACAAATACACTGGCAATTGCAAACGGGGTTTTTATGCATGAGATATACTGTTGCAGGAGACTTGGAGGGGACTCTACAGCAAAATCCTTCCAAATAACTTCTGTTACTCTTTTATTTTCCTTAAAGTATCATTTTTTCGGAAGGGGTTGGGGGATGCACAAGCAGCCATGCCGGTTTTAAGGCAGTGGATATGGAAAACACATATAGAAAAGCACCAGCGTCACTTGAAAGCACTTTTTGGGCCCTCTAGTGGTGCTGGCTGTGGCGAGGGTCAGCTCTGCTTTCAAAAAAAGCCGCCAAAAAAGAGGCAATTTTAATATTTTGCCTGCTATTTTTCCTTAAATGAGGAGAAAAAGCCCAAATCCTATTTTCTTTCTTCTTTTCTTAAAGCAAACCTATGGGAAGAGAGTGAACCTGACCGCTTGAGACCTTTCTCTCTGCACCTTATGAAGCAACGAACAGTAAGTGAGCAGTCATTTCAGAACTGAAACCCACCCCTTTCAAAACGGTAAAGGAGGAGTGATGCAGTGGAAGGAGAAACAGGGCTATGTGGGGACCGGGCTCTTGTCTAACATTTACTTTTCCCACTTTCCATTTCAAAGGAAAATGATGTTCCAAGGGGTCTTTGGGAGCTTTGAAGGGACGGTGATTTACTGGGAGCTTCGGTGTCTCTTTCCAAGGCATGTTTCTAATCTAAATAGATGTTTATTCTGTTTAGTTGTTACAAGGGGTAAAATACTTGAATTTGACTTCCTGGCTGAAAGCTACAACCATTTAACAAAGGTGAGAATGAGCAAAGGTGACTTGAAAAGCATCCTCCTTGTATATTTGGGGGTTGTTTATTAAATAGACCATAGGTAATAAAATAATCCCCATCCCAGCCACCCTGTCCAGCATATCCCATCCCAGGTTTTCATAGCAAACATGCAGCTTTATGTGCAATAGTGCTGCTCTGACAGCCCCTGGGGTCTTCATGCCCATGCCCTGATGTCCTGCACCATGGGTTGGGTGTTTCTGTGCAGGGTTTTAGCTTCGATCTCCATTTCTCCATCTCTGTAGTGGGGTGACAGTGGTTCCTCCATGGGGCTTTGGGGAAGAGGGAGGGGGACCAGCCACGCTGTTAGTTTTGGATTGCATTACATGTCTCCCCAGATGGAAAGCTTCACTCCCTGTGGGGCAATAAAGTGGAGTTAAAAACCCAAAAGGTCCTGACCCCATCAGTAAAATAGTAACTGCATTTCTGGGGGAGAAAATCCTTTTATGAGTTGGGGAAGAGGAAATTTGGGACTTGGGGAATGGAGCCGGAGAGAAAATGGGGATCGAATGCACTAAGCCCATTCATTTAGAGACTGTTGAAGGTTGTAGTAGCATGAGGAGGGGATATAATTACACCAGGTTTTGTTAATTAACTGCTTTTCAGTGTGAAGATGGGCAAAGAGGGGATGAAGACGAAGTCCTCAGTCCCCAGGATGCTCCAGCCCTTTGCTGCTTGGCAAAACAAGCTGAGAAAGGTGGAGGCTCTTTGCTTTTTATTGGTATTTGGGTTGAATCGAGCCCAAATTAATCCTTTCTTCTGGGGCTTTTAAAATATTTTCTCATGGAGGGAAAGGCTTTGTGGCTGATGAAAAAAATAACGAATGTATCCGTGGAAAATTGGGATTTTACTAAACGCAAATTGTCGCTGGGTTTGGATCCTTTCTTTCCAACTTTCCCATAAAAAGAAAGCCAGCAAGTTGGAATATTTCTGATTCTGGAGGTTTCTGGTTTCTAAAGAAAAGCCTCTTTTGGGAGGAAAAGAGAATGGAGAGGAAGAGGGGAGTTTATTTTCATCTGAAGTTGCTGATGCTCCTGGGCAGACCTCTCCAGTTGACTGAGGAGCAGAAAGGACTCGGTGAGGATGCCTTTATATGTTCTTTATTGAACATACTCTGTAATTCATTTATCAGCCTTTATTGGATACATGAACAAGAAAAATGGCTTTAAAAATGCAACTTTACATGGGAACACATCAGCTGCCTTCAGAAAAGGGGGACTTGGGTAAAATAAACAAAGGTTTGCAGTTTTGGAGATGAACCTAACCTTTTAAGCACAGTTTCCTCCCCTCGTTATTGTCAGTCCCAAACTATATTCTTATTGGTTTACTACTAACTCCTGATCTGCTCCTCCAAAACCATAAAAGTGAGCTCCAAAATCCTTCAGTAAACATGAAATATTGCAGCTGGCCGTGATTTACCCCATCCATACAAGCAAGTCACGTCCCCATGCTGTGCCTCAGTTTCCCTATGCTACAAACAGGGTTTTATTTCACCCTTGCGAAGCGCATTGTGACTTTGTTACCCTCCTGTGAGAAATGATGCAATCAAATCTACAAGTGGATTAAACCCCCCTGAAACAAAGTTTATTGCAGCATCTAGGCCAGGAGCTCTTGTGTTTTCATCTCCCAGCTCAACCCCTTTCAATAGATTTGCATCTATCTGCAAGTTTTTAGGGGGAAGATGTTCCATCTCTACTTGCAAATGTAATCTGGAAGAAGGATTTAAAGCCCAAAAAGCCATTTTCTTCTCCAGCTGAATCTCCATTATCAACTGAATCAACTGCTCAAGAACAGGAGCAGAAGCACCAACCCAACCAACCCCCGGTATCGACTCTTGCGGTTCCTATCTCTCTGCACCTATTTATTTTGTTTTGACTGTTGCAGGGTCCTCTGTTGCTATTTTCCCCTTTATCTTGATAGCCAAGCCTTTAAAAAAGGAGGTTACCAACCTCCCTTGCAAGCAGAAATGAGACAGGGAGCTCTTTTCACATCTACCCGAAACCGATCTCACACATACCTCTGAGTCACCGCACTGTTTGCCTCGGGTGTTTTGGGTGTACATGGTAACACTCAGGATCTCAGCACAAGAGGACTCATAGAAATCTCATTGCTGCATCTACAGTGTTTGCTTTTCAGAGAGATGCAATGTAAATGAGATGGTTAAAACAACTGACATGGCTCGTTGGATTGAGAGCATCCTACCCAAAAAAACCCTCTTCTACTTCACCACTCAGCATCACTGGCAATAAGGCCCAATATGATAAGAAATGTGGGTCCCTTATTGACTCCTCAAGATGCAGACTTAAAAGATAAGTATGAGTTGTGCCTTTTGGAAAGTTTCAGTTTGCAATGGTAGGAACATCGGGTTTAACCAGGTTTTGGCTATTAAAACTTTGCTTGGATGCTGGACCAGCATCCCAGGTGCTCCACCATCAGCTCAAGCTGAGCCTTTCTTTTCCTCTCTTTCTCTCTTTTCTCTCTCTTTATCTCTTTCCCCCCATTTTTTGTTTATTGTTTTTCCCATTAGCAAACAACCTGCAAGGTGATTTTGGAGTGCCTGAACCTGGGTGGTGAGTCAGGCATGGGAGGACTTTCTTTCACTCTGTGGGCAGCAAACTGCTGTTTGGGCACCACCAAAAGTTACTTGGGCAACAAACTGCCACTTCCACCCCTGAAACCCTCATGGTGACCATAAGACCTGTATCTGAGTGAGGTTAAAGCCCCTAAATCATCCAGAAGCCTCAATGCTTTGAGCTATATGGTGTTCCTGATCCCTGTGATTTATTGTGGGGTTTAATGTCTGTCCTTATGGTGATAAGTCCTCTTAGTCTTTTTCTTTATCTTCCCCCATACTGCTAGTATCTACCCAGGGCTGTCGTCCCAAACCGTGGGAGGGCAAGAGGTACTGGAGAAGACTGTGGAAAAGGGGATGCAAATAGAAGAGCTTGAGTTTAGGTTCTCAGTTGGTTATTTCTGTTTTTCTAGTCTTTTCCTACCTTGTGCAGCAAAATAATCCACATATTAATGAGAAACATCCTCAGTTAATAAGAAATATCCTCAGCAGTATGGTCCAGGGAAGGCGAAGATGGTGAGAAGAGGAATTTGCAAGCTACAATGCTCCTGGTATTTGGCTCATGGGTTACTGTGTACTTAATGGGATCTGATGGCATCTTTTCCTGCAGGAATCTTCACATCAATCCTTCCCCTGCTGCTGCTTCAGATCACTAATGTTGGAGCTTGACTCCAAAATCCTCTTTGCATTAGAGATGTCAATAAGCTTTTCAAATGCCACCCAATGCTGTGTACAAGGAACAGGACCAGAGCATCAGCCTCGAGTTTCCATCCACATCTGATTTCATTTTAAGGTATTTGAGGGTGCTCCATGCCTATGAATAGCCACAGAGCTGCACATGGAATATGCACTAGGTACCAATTCTTGGCTGAAGGTTGCCACCAACCAACAACATTGGCCAAACACATAAACTAATTGTAAAGAAAGCCCAACAATTCCTGCTTATACCTATTTTTAAAAGCCTCATCTCTGGTTAATTAAGATGGTTAATTACGGATTGAGCTGCAAGAGGTTATAAGCTACACCAGCCACCCCTTGCTGCTGCTGTGCTGTGTTTCCAAGAGGATTTATGTCTCCTGGCTGGATGGGAATGGCCGATGATCATCTCGCAGCCAGGATCTGGAGGACCACGTCTGCAAACAAGCAGGTAAATCCCATCTGCGTGGCTCCAGCCGCTGCGGGGAGGCCGTGATGGGGCTGGGGGTCCTGTTTATTGGCAGGGTCCTGACCTTCCCCCTGTTTATGACCCCCCCGGGACCTCCGCATGGAAAGGGGATTTGTAACGTAACACTAACAATAACACAGCGCAGACAGCCATGACAGGGTCGTGTTCTCCTACACGCTGCAGCTGGCTCCCCGGCATGGAGACGTGCGGGCCGAGGGGCGAGCAGGGAGATGCTTATTAGCAGAGAAGTTTTCTTCCCTGAGCTTCGGCTCCAAGCTTGATCTGTTCCCTTGTATCTGACTTAAAAAGAGAGGAAGCTTCTGGGTACCGGGGATGGGAGCATCATGGCATGGCGCATCTAAGCCATGGTAGATGGCTCTTCTGTGCTGAGCCATATCCAAACATGAGTGACGAACTGTAGAGGGTTTCACCTTGGCTTGGTGAGCAAGTTCAAGTGGTTTCTTCTCTGGAAACATGTTGCTTTCCCCCCCGTTGACTGAAGGGTGAAGGAGGGAAAAAATGAGAAGTAGCTACCAAATTCTGGGAATGCTGCAGATGGAGAATCCAGCCCAGCGCTGTTTTCTCATCCATTTTCCAGCCCAGATGATACAGGATATAAAAAGCGAACTCCAGGACTGGCAAAGAGAAAGGACAGGGGTGGAAAGGGGCCTGGAGACACATCCCCATGCCACGTTTTCAGCTCTATTTACTGACTGCAGGCAAGTCCTAAGGCATGCCTATGCTATAGGCAATTTTCCTCATAGATGGCCGTGAGGAGGGTAGTTACTCTGTTGAGTGCCCAGCTAGTGGGAGAAAACGCTCCTACAGTGCAGAGAGCACTTAATTTCCTTGAGCATCTCCATACATAAGTGAGCCAGGATCCGTACAAGTTTCCACCATGACGGCAGAGATATTTATGTCTTTGCATGCTCTGGAAAGACATGTTGAGGAAACCAGGGACATTTGAGAGAGATAGAGACAGGAGCAGTGCAGAAAGCACCCCTGGCGAAAGCACAACTGCATGCAGTGAAATGAGCCTGCAAACCCATATGAACCATCCAAGAACTTTCGCACTATACCCGCATCACCCAGTACAGCCATTGGATGGGTCCTAAGTGTTCCATAACTGGGGCAAAGCCTTCCACCTCCCTATGGACACAGTGTGGAAGGTCTCCAGCCTCAAAACGTCCATTTCCCAGTGCGAGGCCTGGCTCAGCAGTTTACAGATGGGTCCAGAGTCAGATTTGGTAACGATGCTCAACATCCCCCATCGCCCCCCTTCCTCCCTATTTCTCCCGCGCTCTTTCTCTTGGCACCATCTAGTGGTTATAGCGACTGAGGTGCCTTTGGGTTGGGGTCAGAAACCCACCTCCTCCTCTTCCTCCTGCCTCCAGCCTGGCTTCACTCCATTGGGGTGCTTTGGGATGCTGGAAACACAAAACCCAAACCCTAACAGATGGAAGGGAAAAGGAAAATCATGGCATGAAGACCATCCACCTTCTTTGTAAAGATGTATTCCTTAGGTCCACTGCCTGCAAATGCTGCCGACTTCAAGGAATAAATCTCTTTATTTTTACTTAGAAAGGTGTTGGTTATATTCTTTTCATGTTTAATGAAATCTTTAAAATCTTCCAGCAAAACAGTTTGCCTTTAAAAGACAGAACTGAAGAGATCAGTTATAATTTTTCAACCCATGTCTATGGGTTTCTGTGCTCCTCTCAGGAAATTCCAGACAAATGGACATATTTCATTCAGGGAAGAAAAGCCAAATGTGAAAGGAGAAAGCTGCTGGAAAGTTTTCACTTAGCTCAAGGGCCTTGAGCCCCCCAATTTCTTATTATCCTAGTAAATGACTTCACTTATTCCCAAACCAGAAGCACTGCTGAAGAGCTTTGGAGATGCATTTCCATGTGCTGTGACATCCTCCAGACACAGAGCATCTTTTTGCTGCTCATGTTCAGTGTAAGCAGTAGCTCCATAGCACCCAAAATCCCCTGATGAACATAAAATAGAGATGGGTGGTGGGAATGTTTGCAAGGGAGAAGCAATGTTGACTGGAGGCTTGGAGGGGAGAAAGAGGGATTTAGTTGGGTGTCTGCAAGGCATCAGGAGGATGCTGTGAGCAGAGAGGTCTCCTGGAATTGGTGGATTATCTGCACTGGCTGGACCCAGGGTGATGGATGGAGATAGCCAAAGGGTCTGCAGGCAGGCTGTGAAAGCTTCATGAGTGTTTTCATCCCTATCCTTGCACTCTTTATAACCCTGGTCCCCCTCCAGATAGGGAGATCCAGGCAGGGAAACGGCTGGGAAAGTGGAGATGGGAGCTGCAACCCCTCTGCACTAACAGAGTGGAGAAGACCCTTTGTTTCTGTCCCAAACCAAAGCAGATCTGTGGCCATCACCTTGCCAGAGCTTCCTCCCATCTCCTCCAGGCTATTTTAATCGGCCACTAAAGTGTGGCAGAAATACCCAATTCCGTCATTTCCTATTATTGAACAATAAAAACCAAATGTTGGGCCATCCAGCCCGGAGTTCAGATCAGGGGAAGATCCACAAATCTCTTGGCCGTCTGCGATCTTTTGTTTATCACTGCACTTAATCCCATTTTTGGGCTCAGGCTCGAAACAAAGATAAATGAGGTGCATCAGAAGCTCACTCGATTAACTTGGCTAATTCAAGGGTTTTATTCTTTCCAAGGCTGGTTTGGAAAGGGAGCAGGAGGAATTTGTACATGCAGAGACCCAGCCTCCTGAAGGCAAAAGAAAAAGGGGGTTTTGGGTGATTTTTGTCTTGTTTTGGGGTTTTCTTTTTGTTTGGGACAGGATGGCAGCAAAAAACCACTCATTAAAGACTGGGTTTTCATTGCACTTCAGATTTGGCTGGACTCAGAGCCTCGTGCTGCCGCCCCTTGCACCATGCAGCACTGCAAAAATAGCAGCTTTTCCCCACAGATGCCCAGGAAATCTGTGCTGTAGATGGAGATCAGCCATTGCAGCAACATACCCACCCTATCTCCTCTGCTTTTGCTGAACTAAAAGGTAAAAGGAAATCTTGCCATGCTTTTTTAGGGGGTTTTTCTATAAGAGACAGGCACCGTCATCCATTGCAACCCCAAAATCCCTCTGCTGTGTCCAACAGAGATGTGGAGTTCACATGGTCACTGTCTTCCATCCCAGCCAAGAAAAATCCCCAAATTTTCCCTAAGACTTCTCCTTATTTTTTTTCCTGTGTGAAATCCAAGCCCCGCAATGGGCAGGGAGGGGGATTCTGTCTTCATGCCTGGCTCCTGCTGCAGGATCTGGGTGAGGGATGGAGAGAAAAAGCAAAGGCAGACCTGGGGACTGTCAAACCTGCCATAAGTTGGGTCTTGGAAAGGAGAATGGATTAACTCTGCTTCCCAGGATGGAAAGCCCCCTTCCTTCCAGACGCTTGACATACACGCATGGTTTTAAGCATCTCTGCAAGGGAGATGCAGCAAAACCCCTATCGCTGGAGGCTTTATCCTCAATTTCATCCCCCATCCCCAGGGCACCTCAGCTCTCTTTCTGCAGATGATCTATTTTAATCACTTTATCTCACCAGGTCCTCATTCCCTCCCCAAAAAAGAGCCATCCCCTCCCATCTGGTTTGGGTTAGGAGTCTGTCTGCCGAGCACATTGACAGGGGGCCTGCGAGTTCAGCCCCTCCTCTAGTGATGGGAACCCAGGGCTACTGGCGGGGGGCACCCCTCATTGTGCCCCGTCCACCTCTGTGCAACAAGATGCTGCCTCCAACATCTGCTTCCAATTGCTTCTTCATCTGACCAGAGATGGGAAAAGCCAAGCTTTGGCTGCAGTTTGGGGTCTTAAAGGCACCATGTGCAAACAAAACCCATCTCCTGTGCCTGCTCTGGAGCCATCCAGGTTAAAAACCCCACTCCAGAAGGTTTTTCCCTGTATTTAATAGCAAAGCAGGGTCTTTTTGTTCCAGGTAAGCAAGGCAAAGTTGAGGTTTCCTGAAAGATTCAGCTTTTCTCCAGATGGGCATCAGCATATACCACAAGCTCTGGTCCTCGGGCCAAAGTGATGCATATGTCCATGCATTGTGCCTTTTCAACTCCTTAGGGACATTCCTGCATGGAAAAGGCAGATCTCTCAGCTGCCTTTAATTCTTACCTAATGTCACAACAGCCCTTTCTTGCGTTGGCATGGAGCTGAGACCTGACGTGTCGAACAGAGCATCCTACCCCCTCACAATGAGCCGGCTGGAAACCCTTTCAAGGCCAGTCACAAGAGGGAGACAAAAAGCCAACAGCAGCCATAGATTTGGGTGGGAGATCTGGTTTTAGGGTTGGGAAAGGAAAATGTTGAGTTTCTCTGATGATAAACATAATGTTTCAGCTCCTCTTGTATTGGGGGTTGAGGAGGGAAGTGATATGGACCTGAACAGCCCCTGGAATTCAACATTCATTTCCCACTGATGGATTGAACTGGGTTTTTTTCTCTCAGGGAATTAAATCCCTTATCTGAGCAACCCATGAGCCTGACCCCACTGTCAGAACTGCAAAGATAGAGACAGAGGCCATTTTTTCCACTCTGTTAAAGTGAATTTAAGCAGCTCTGCAAACAGTAAGTGTCTGTATCTGGGTTGCATTCCCATCGGCTTGATCCTCTCCTGCATCCAGTGATGCTCAGCAGCAGCATCCTGATGTGGATCCTATTTCACGGTGCAGCATCGGTGTATTCAAAACCACCCCCTTGAGCATTGAAAGCTGGAAAGAGCATAAAAGAGCCGTCTTTAAAACACTCAAGATGTACTTAAAGCATGGCTGCAATGAGCTGTGAAATCTCAGGGCAGTGCCAGGGCTGCGGGAAAAGGAGAGGAAAATCTCTTCCAGAGGTTTAGAGGGACCAAAACTTGCAGAGGGTGACTCCACAGCAGGAAAACTCCTCCTTCCCCCTGCTTTGAGTGGGATTAAGCCCCAGAGAAACCCTCTGGTGGGGCTGGTTGCTAAAATTAGTCTGGAGAAAGCTTGGGAAATGGGAGAACAAGAAAGAATCTGTATTGCTGGAAGAGGATGAGCCAGCTGTGGGCTTCATGTGTGGGTTCAAGAGGGGCTTGAACCATTTGGGTTGGTGAATGTTGCTTTATTTGCCCCCAAACTGAAATGGTAGCAGATGGCTGGTCCTACCTGCTGCGTGCCTGCCTGCCTATTCAATGGGGAGAATTACCATTCATAGTAATAGCTGCCCTTCATTTCAACTTGCTGACACTGTGAAGATGGTTTTAATTAAAACTCATTAGCAGCAACCTGTTCCTGCAGATGAGCGTAGTTAACCCAATTACAGAGCTGGTTCCTTTGCAATGCTGCTCTTCCCAGAAACCTGTCCTGGGCACACGTGTAAATCCTCACCCCACTCTATTCCCACTGCTAAGGAGGGTGGAAAACCTAAGGGAAAGATGAGTATTTGGGGTGCTGCATGGCTTGGAGTGCTGGAGCACAAGGGACAATCCCCTTCAATGGGACCAGTCCTCCTTGAAGATGTGTGGTTTGTGCAGAGCAGTGATTAGAGCTCTGCAGGCATTTTGGAGTGTGGAATGGCTGTTTTGGGTAAGAATTGAGCTTATCTCCTGGATGTGACGTTGACCCTGGCCTGAAAGCTCAGGATCCCCTCTGTGCAAAGCTTTCCTCTGAGCTGGGGCAGGGGGATGCTGTCAGAATCGAGCATTGGAGCTGAGACCTACTTAGGGGAATGGGAAATCCCACCAAGATGGAAAAACTGACCCAGCACCCATGCTGGCTGCATCCACAGGTGAGCAGGTCCCAAAAACTGGCTCTGGGGGTGGGGGGCAGAGCAACCTCAACATCCCCCCTCCCAGGATTTTTGGGTAGCTCTTCCCTATCCCTGCTTGCACCACAGCCTTGGGTGAGGAGCTAAAGTTATGAATGATTCCTTCTCCCCCTCCTCCAGCCCCTTTCACTTCTGCTTTGCCATCCCCCACAAACAGATGTTTCCTATTACCATAAAAGCTGACAAGGTGCAGGGCTGCAATGGAGCCTCCTTTGGCAGGTAACTTTGACGAGAGGCAGAGGGCTGCGGCTGGGTGTCTCTGATGGGTTTCCGGGGCTGTTATCAGCCTGGCGTGATCCCCTCCTGTCTGTGCAACGGTCCTGCTTGCCATGCTGAAGATGGGAACCACAGCAGCTCTTTCCTAGCTTTGGAATAGAGTTCGGGCATCCCCAGTGTGCAGCTCCAGCCCATGGGATATCTCCAAACACCGCTGCTTTCCAGTTCAATCCCTCCGGTGAGTGTTTCACCTGTCTTCAGGAAATATATCTCTGGCTGGGACACATTTACAACTTTTTATCTCCCAGCAGCAGAAATAACACAGCTGTGTGTCTGCAGATGGATAATCTGCTCAGGCCTTCAGCCACCCTGATGTTTCTTGCTATGCTAAGAATATAGTACCCTGCCCTTTCCCCTTGGCACAGCATTGTTACATGCACTGAGGGATGCAGGCAAGTGGGCCCTGCCATGGTTCAGGTGGGATGTGAAGCCCATCAGGCTCTCTGGTTTTTCCTCAACAGGGCATTTATTTATGTAGAAGGTCAGGTTGGGCTCTGAGGCCAGCTAAGGCTTAAATATTAACTATACTTATTGAATAAAACAAATAAATCAATGCCCTGTCTTCTGGGTACCTGCTGATCTGCTTTCACAGCCCTGGATGAAAGCAGCGCCACTGCCTGAAACACAACCAGTACCCCTGTCCCCCCAGACAAATTAATAACCTCCTTCCCAGTCAGACACATTTAACATCATTTTGTAGTTACGCTCGGGGACTAGGAGATGTGATTGAAGTTGCAGTGGCTGGAAAATGCGTTGTGCTGCAGGGGAGAAGGAATCATTGGTGGCTACAGGGTAGCAAATGCAATTTGCTTTCACCTTTTTTGAGCAGGCTATAAGAAGGTGTTGCCTTGCTTTAGCTGAGTTTGGGGTACAGGAGCATGTCTGTGATGGCTTTGAGATGGTTCAAAGTTGGGGATTCTGAGTCAGAAATTACATCAACCTCCACATCTTGGCTTGGCAGGGGTCTGCATCCTCCCTTTGTCCTCCTCAGCCATTGCTTCAGCTGAGATCATGACTATTTGGTCTCCCTAGAAACTCTGTGGTCAGCCTCATTCCAAGCATGGCTTATCCATTTCAATTGTCCTTCATTAGCTGGTAATCATATAATGCCTTCCCTTTAACTTCAGCTCAGTCTGTGCAGGCAGCTCCCCAACGCACTGCACATTCCCCATCTCCAGCTTCATTAGCAGGGAGATGCTGTCCTTCTTTAGTGAGCTTTCCACCTCTGGCCACCCTGCCTGGACCCTGTTCCTTCTTCCAGCACCCAATCAGCAAAGCCCAGATGAGGGAGGGCCAGATTTTGGGTTGCAGAGGGGTTTAATGGCTCAGCAATGGAGGGGTTAATGCCCTCGATGCTTTTCCCACCAAAGCCTTCGTGTCCTGCTCCCCCCCAGCCACAGAAGCTCAAGTCCCGTCTGCATTTTGCTAATAAAACCCACTTGTCCCCATCCTGTTTAACATCATTCAGAGCCCGTTTCCACATGCCTGACAGCTCCCAGGGCTGGGTAATACCTGGGTGTCCGGAGGAGGGAGGGGAGCTCCTGCAGCGAGCTCCAGGCTTGGTTTTTACCAGATTAGCTAGTGTTTTCCTGGCAATCCTGCCTTAGATTGCAAGGATGCTACTCCAGAGCCTGCCAGGAAACAGGATGCTCCAGAGCATCTTCATCACCAACACAAATTGAACCCCAAAGCAGCTTCTTCAACCTCTTACGCCTCCTTGGCAAATACCTTCCTGCATCTTGGTGCCAAGAAGAGTGAGGATTTTGGGGCCAATTGCTTCTTTGTGGAGATTTTAAGGAAAACAGCAGATTAAAATCTTGCTGAGCTGGAAGGATTGAGTCCAAGTGCAATATCTGAATGAGACTTTTTACACTGAACCCTGTTTGTGTGGTTTCTGTGACCCGATGCTGCACTGGAGGCTTTTCATACCAGTGTTTGGCAAGTGTCAGGTTTAATTATGGGGACAGGGGTGGGTTTTATCTATGAACAGTGTTACAGTGAGTGCTAAACTCTTCAGGAATGGAGTGAGCTTCTCCATCTCACTTATTCTGGGGTAGAAAGGGGAGTTTAAGTGCTTAGGGTCTGGCCAAGGGCAGACAGATGGATAAAGCCGAACAAGCCCAAAGCTGATTTGTCCTGAGAAGGTGCTGAGTGAGATGCTGTGATACCCTTGCACTGTCTCTGCATCCCTGCCCTGGGGCAGACTGATGGCTCAGGAGCTCTTTCAGAGATGAAACTGCTCCTGATGCAGAAGGCATCGCTCTGTCTGCACCCAAAGTGATTCCAAAGGTAGAACTGTGTAGGAATCAGCTCTAGGGAGGTGGCTGCCCTGCTTTGGATATTAACAGCAACACTTACGTTATATGTCCTGTGTATTTTTTTGCATGCGTTTTTGACATGATTTCTCCAAACGTAGAACCACTTTTTAGTGCTCCCCAACCTCTTTGCAGTAGCATCATCCTAACTATATCCTTTTGGGAATTGTTGCTTAGGGAAAACTCCACTGTCCAATGAGAGGTTTGACTCCAGTGGTGGTCTTGGTTTTGAGAAGCACTTCAGGATGAAAGGAGTGATAGAAGTGTCAAATATTATGCTAAATAGCTCTGTGAGAACTCCTGGATGTTTTAGGAATGCTGCCAGGCAGCGAGCTGAATAAAGCCAAACTCTTCCAGTGTATTTATTTTTTGAAGGCTTAAAGTTGTTTGAACAGTAAGGTCAGAGCAGATAACAAGGCTGGGAGCACAAGTCTCTGTTCCCATCCTCTGCGCTTTAGGCAGAACTCCACATGGAGGGGTGTAAAGCTGGTACTCCCAAAAAGGAGGGCAACAGGTTTGGGGTCTAGCAAGCATGTTGCATGATGCATAGACACAGCAGGGCTTGTGCTGCTCATAACCATGGCCCTAAAATGCTTCCTGAGCAACACAGAAACCAGCAGATCCTGATACCTTGGGCCTGACAGAGGGGGACAGAGATGTAGCTTGGGGGACCCAGAGGACACGGAAGCAGCCAAGTGGGCTGAGGTCGTGCTCGCAAAGCTCCCTCCTGTCATTTACTGATCCTAATCAGGCTGCAATAAAACCTGTGATTGCCCATCTCATAAGCAAGATCACAGGGAGAACAGGAAATGAGCTAAGTTAATCAAATTAGATGAAAGACAAGGAAAAAGGAGCCTGAAAATCCCATCTGGGGAACAATTTTATTAGTGCTTTGCACTCCTGTAGAACATTTCTGATGGGGAGTGCTGGAGCATTAATTCATCCAGGCAGTGCCACTCAGCAACCGCACTAAGACAACCAGACGAAGGTGAACATCATTTCCACCACCAAAGACCTGCTTCTTTGGGCTGTATGAGAGAAAATCAAGGCAGATTTCTCACTGAAATGTTCTCCCTTTGTTAAAATTCAAACAAACCTGCACTTCTCTTCCTTGTAGATCAAGAAAGGGTTCTTTGTCTCTCCCATCAAAGCCCTTGTCCTCCTTTTGCTCTTTGCTTCTGCTGCTGTATTCAGTGTGATGGTGAGGAGTGAGATCTTGTGCTGCTCTGGGTTACAGAAATACAAATGAAATGAGCAGGACACATCTTCCTGTCTTGATCTCACATTTGGTTCCTTCTTCCTGCCTTTCTCTGAATTTCCTTAACAGAAGGAATGAATATTTCATTACATTCCTTCTGACATTGACTTCTCTTGCAAGTCACCACAAAAGCCTGGCAAAAATAGAGAAGATGAATGCAAAGTATTGTGTATGTTTCATATTAATCTCATAACTTTCAGACCACCCAACAACACAGAAAGCAGGCTTGACATTCGATGGTGATTTCACCTTTTCCACTTCTGTCTGTTTTGGAGTTCTGATGTCCCATAAAGGCTCATTTGTGATCAGGAGGTGGCACTGAGCTTTGGCAGAGCTGGGATCTCACGGAGGTTTCCCATAGCTTTGAAGATGCTATGCTCAGGTCACATTTAGCAGCCTTTGGAGGAGACATCCCAGTCAAGCATCGGCTCTTTTGGCATTTGGAAAGCTAAGTGCTTGTCCTCTTGAGGAGCAGATGAGAGCCAAGCAAGGTCAGGATATGCTGGTGCCATATCTAAGCAAATAAAAGACAAATGTGCCTGTGTGTAAACCAGGTTATTTTCCCCATTCCTCGATCATGAGGGAGTCAGAATTGGGCTAAGAATGAAGGAGAGCTCTTTGGAAAAGCTTCTCATCTGCAGCTTCATTAATGCATCTAAGTTGATGTGTTAAGATCCAGGGATCCAGAGCCCCATGTCAGCCTTTTGGCATCATTTCTGGTAGTGATGTGGCTTCACTTTTATCCTCTTGCAATCCCATCTGGAGCTCAGGTTAAATATATTGGCAGGGCAGGGGTAGAGGAGCCAGGCTTACAGTCTTACAGTTTAGCTCACATCATTACAAAGCAACCAGGATTTAACAAAGCCTTGACCACCTTCCAGCCCCACACAAGAGTTCCTATGCTTTAGCCCACCATGAACCCATCTGGCCTGCCTTTTGGCCTCATTTCCCTCTGTGTGCAAAGAGGTGGAAAGAGTTTAACTTGTAAATACCATTTTGGTTCCTCGTTGAGAATTGAGCAGCACCATGTTTCACCAGGGTTTCTCCACCATCCGCCACCACCTCCATTCCATCCTGCATCATGCTTGAAACCAAACCTGCCCAGTTTTGGGAGTGCAGTAGAGATGTCTGTGTTGCAATGTATGTCATATATGAAATGAATGGACACATTCATTTCAATGACTTGCTGTGACCATGGTCTCCAAATATGTATGTCAAACATCTCCATCCCCACCACCCAGCTGCTACAGTACTTCAATCTTAATATAGGACCCATTTATGGGCTGTTTAAGGGACAGAAATCCACACCCACCTTTATTACTGACTAACCTTCAGAGGGGTTTTATTTACTTCTTTGGTACGTGGTATCTCTTTTAAACAACAAACCAAACACAAAACTCTGTCAGAAAGTGCTGGTTTTGTCACAACTGAAAGCATTTGCAGGAAAAGGCTTTCAAACAAGTTTCCTGTTTCAGAAAGAAAGCAAAAAGAAGGTTTTAGAATGTCCTGAAATTGTCAAAAACATCCTGTTTTGACATTCAAAGAAAATTTGTCTTTTGGTTGGCGATGAGTTTGTTAAAAAATAGTGATTTTCAGATAGAGTGGAAAAAAAACCACCCCAAGCCAAAGTTTGCATGAAAGATCTGGTTGAGCCCAATTCAAAGCTTGGGCTTTTTTGATTTGTGGGTGTTGAAATGGAGCTTCTTCACTTTAGGAAGTGACAAGGTGCTCAGTGCCACCATGGCTGGCTCATGTGTGTGGCTCACCATCCAATACTGATGGGATCCAGGTTTATGGAGGAAAAACCCAGTAAAACAGCATCTACTACCTGCAGGTCCTGGTTAGAAACAGACACTTGCTTTATTCTTGGAAATCAATACAATTCTGCTTTTTAGGAAATGAAATAAAGATAGGAAGAGCATATGAACATGGGTCTGCTGTACCTAATGCTGCCAGTGCTTCTGCTCCTGGAAGCTGCTTGTCACCCTGAAAACGTCTCTGGGATGCTCAAGGCAGAAAGTTCCTTTGTATCAGTGTGAATCTGCCAGGTTTTTACACCCACCTTAAATCTGGGTGCTCATGACACCCGTTTCAGAGCCTGGATGTCAGAGATGTGCTCCCAAGGCTGCCAAACCTGAGGTGTTTGCAAGCATTCATGAGATTTGGCCCAAACCACACGAGTGAAAGCATCAGCAAGGAGCCAAGCAGAGTTCAGGTCAGGTCAAAGCAAACAGAATTGGTGCTGTGTGCCAGATTCATTTATTGTCAGAAGTTAGGTTCTTTTGACTTTCAAGAGGAGGTAAAGGAGTAAATCCTGCTGTGCTGGCTCCATTTTTAAGAACAGAATATCCTTGGAAAGTAAAAAACACCCAAACATCCTTTTGGAAATGGCAAGATGGAGAATATCTTGTCTAGACTTTTATTGCCAAATTTGCTCATTATTCTAAGTGTAGTCTGAGCTGGTGAACAGTTTCCTTCTTGCACCCCACCAACCTCTGCAAAGTCTGCTGTATTATAGCAACTTTGAACACCTTATGAACACAGCAAACCTAAAGATGAGAGATTATTTCCTGAAGCACCATCCCTGTCATGTTTGAAATACCTTTATGGCACTTTGAGACTTTCGGTGGTAAAATGGGATGCTAATAGTTAATGAATGTGATGATTTATAGGCCCTGACATACTAAATTCATTAAGAAACAGTGGACAAAATGCAAATGGAGGGCTGGGGAAGGAGAGCGCTTTGTTAACCAGATTTCAGATGATGAATATCTAAGTTCGCATGTGATGAAAAAGCAAAGCTATGGAAGGTGTCTGCAGTCACAAAACAAAGTCTATTAAGCCTACTTGTTCTGGCTAGTATTGAACAAAGCTCGGGAGAAAAAATGGATAAAATAAATGCTTTTGATTTTCTAATGTGTTTTGAGCTAAAGCCAAGGGCTCAGATGGTTTTCCTAAGAATTACACCCGGTTGTGTGCAGGGAAATAGCTCTTTACACTAGAACAACCTCTGGAGCTGGTGAAATGCGTCCCAGCTGTGGGCTGTTGAATTCAGATGTCACTTTGGCCCTAGCAAAGCTTTCCTCCTTCACAGATGCAAATGGGTTTAGTCTTCAGAGTGCTTAATATTAAGCAACAGCCCTAAAAAGTGTAGTTTAGGTGCTGCATGAAGCCAAAAGTCCTCTCTTAGAGATGTTGTTGGACCTGTGCAACCTGCAAGCATCTACCTGTGCTGTAGAAGCAACAAGAGGGTATCAGGAGGATGCTGCAAAGCTGCTGTTGGAAAATAGGTCAAAACAAGCTCGTTTTGGGTATCCTAGGGATATGAGCATAGGTACGTGGGCTCTTTAGATGTGCCAGCTTTGATGCAGTGGGCTCAGAAATATTGCACCCTTCTAGGCAGCCCCAAGTCTCATCTCTTCCACATTCTCCTTTTGAAGCTTTGTTCTTCCCTCTCATTCCTTCTGTTCTGTTTTATCTTCTCTTGGGCCAAACCCTTTTGCCAACATGCTTCCTGCTTGCAAATGAGAGCAAAAAGGGGGTTTGGGGGAGAGGAGCTATCATATGGACATTTCTGGGCCTCTGATAAAGGGATAGGGGGTGTTGGCAGCTCTGTCAAACAGCGGCTGATGGTTCTGTGATGTGGGCTGTGTAATGTCCCATCTGGGAGAGAGCCGAGTCCAAACTCACCCACTCATATTTTCCAGAGCTGTGTTACTGCACATATGTTCAGAGGACAGGAGAAACCTGTTAAAGAGATAACCTCACCGTATCCCAGTGCCATGCTCCTCTGAGGTCTGCTCCGCTTGCAGGATCCTTATGCAGCTCTTAGCCCTGTGACCAGGGAGATGGACAAGTCTTGCCAAGAAAAGAGAAAGGAAAGTGCTTGCTGGCATCTGGCCTGCATTGACACCATGTCAAAGCTAGAGATCAGCCATGTAGAGAGAGCAGTGGGGTGACATGAGGGCTCCATGCAGGGTGCAGAAAGTGGGTCCCGGCACCAGGTTGCTAAGGGGGTGGCAGTGCCATCCCATAGCTGTCTGTGTGCTGGTTCTTGGCACTGAGGGATGGATCTTGCCCTCTTATATGGCATTTGCAGGTTTTATACCCATATCCTTGACAAAATGACATATGGGAAGGAAGAAATGCTGTAAGACAGTGAAGCAATGCACCACCTCCATTTTGAATGGGGGAAATTGTCTGTTGATGGGCTTAGTGCAACAAGATTGAGGCTGAATAACAAACAAGCCATTAACTGTCTCTCAGAGCAGCATCCCTCAGGTCTGGACTAAAACTTCTTTGCCATAAATGTTCTTCTGCAACCTCTTGATAACCCAGATGGTCTCTTCTGTCAGATTTTTATGAGCTTTACAAGTTTAGGAGTTTTAAGAGTTATAAGTTCAGGGCCAAAGCTTTAAGTAGACCCAAAATCTTCTTTTCAGAAAAGCTGAGTGTCCAGCAAGGCAGGGAAAATGCAGTGATGCTTCAGCATACGGATTGCAAAGGGTACTTTAACCTGCTTCTATGGGTAGTCAAGGTGGTGGCAACTGCCTTGTTCCTATCCAAGAGGTGTCACCCAGCATGTCCTTGATGAGATACATGGGAATAGCTTGGCCCTTGCATGGCCTTAGGGAGGGGATGCAAGTGCTTGCTGCTGGATAGTCCAGATGGAGCTGGGAAACAAGGGCTTGGCAAACAATTTTATCACCTCTACTCATCTCAGGGGCCATCTGCCAGAGTGCTCAAAGGTCAGGGAATTAGGAATGGATGTTCAAGGAGTATCATTTGCATCTCTCATTCTATTGTTATGGAATAATGTTCCTGTTCATCTACTTCATTTTACATCAGGGTATAGTCTGAAGCTGGCAGTGACCTCTTCTTGAAGTGCCAAAGCTCTTCTGCACACATGCAATGAAATAAATCTCTTGAGCTAGCTGCATTGCAACTTACTCTCTCTCACACCTTGGCATCAGGAGGATCCAGTCAAAAAGCCATTGTGGTGGAGTGTTCAACCTATGAGACATTGGCTATGCATGGCTTTTGTGCCTACAAGGCTAGTGCTTTTATAGCCTTTTTGTTACAAACAATTATAAGCCCCCTTGTGCTCTTTCCTTGCATTAAATTGATGTTAAATCATCCTAAGCTGATCTTTGAGAGCAGATTCTGTGGAAGATTCAGGTAACGTAAAAAGCAGGAGGTTGTTTAGGCAAGAAGTGTGAATGCCAGGGTTAGGACTAAGCTCCAAGCCACCAGCTTGGCTAAAGCGCATATATATTCCTAAAGCTTTTTACATTACTTTGCTGTTGAGCTGAGAGCTCCTACTTTGCAGCCTGCCCTCCCCTGCATTAACCCAGAGGCTTAGCACCACCCCATCCACCTTTGCACAAGCATCTGAGAGGCTCATATCTCAACTCCTTGGTTTGCTTTGGAAATCCATCAGTTTTTACTCTTTGGACCACCATTCCAAACATCCAGCCTCAGATATTTCTGGCTTGCTGGAAAAGGAGCAAAAGCACCCATTAACAAAATAGATGCAATGCTGTTTCAACAGCATCAGTACAAGTTAGCAGAACATTTCACATCTTGTGCTGCAGAGAGCAGGGACCCTTTGCAGAGGAAGGCAGTGTCCTTGGACGTGCAGATGTTCTGGGGCTCTCTGCTATGCTAATAGTGCATGAAAGCAGCTTATTAACATGCAGCGGGTAACTGCAAATCTGGGATTTGTTCACTTAGCTGACTCTTAATACACAGATTTCTGGTTTGTAAGTTTGCATAAGGCATTCTGTGCCTGCGCCTTGAATATGTGCAGAAATGTGCTCATGCAGGCTTTGATGTCTGCAATATTTAACATCATCTGTTTTCCAATCAACTTGTCTTCTACGCTCAGGGTTTCATTCAGGGATACTTCTGCCTGATGCCTACATTTCTTCTTCTGACTTTGTGCAACATCTGGGGTGTTTAACACGTGCTCAGAAGGGCGCATGCTATTAATTGGACATTAAGTGGTGGGCCATGTCTGAGGCCATTGCACATTGTATTAATTACTGAGTGGCTAATAACAACCTTCTGCCCCTGGTATTTATAGAATAATAAAATCTGTCCATGACACTGGCCTCACATCTGGTGAAACTGGCAAACACATTTTCATTTACCTCGCTTTCTCGAGCGTGCTAATAGCTTTCAGATTTCCAGGGGGACAATGGGAGACCTTAGAGTCTTATGAACACATTGGTAATGGCTCCGGAGTGAAGCTTGAGCTGAGATTTACACTTCAAACAAGATTGAGCCCAGCTACTCCTCCATTTGCCCACTGTGGCATCGTAGCTTTGGGATAAAAAGGGACTCAGCTTTAAACCACGAAGGCTGATAAGCAGAATTAGGGGTGGCTGCATGTAACTGTAAGGCTGATGTTGCTCTATGATCTCTAGGGTAGGCTCTCAGGCAGGGGCTTAAGGATGCTGCCCTGCAAGAGGAAGGGAGCAAGGCCAGGGCAGGCTGCTGAAAGTGAGCATCTTGTCTGCTCCAAAGGACAGACTGGAGAAGGACCTGTAGAGATGAAACTCAATCTACCCCCTCCTGTTCTTGAAATTAGTTGTTGCGGATGTCCTAGAGTGTATTCATGGTTTGAGCAGCTTTGAAACCTCACCTTAAAGCAACTGCTGAGGTGCTTCCCCCATGCCCAGCATGCTGCTTTCCTCCTCTTCTGGCTTTTAAAGGCTCTTAGAAAACCCCAAAGAAGTGAGCATTTCTGTGCTAGTGGAAGACTAAGGAGAATTGCTTCAAGGGGGTGTCTTTAGCCTAAATGAGTAGGGACCACTTACAGGAAGATAGGCACAATGTTACCAGGTCAAATACTACAAACTGACTGGACCAGTTTTGTCCTGAGGTTGATGCTATCATGCAGAAACACCAAGGAAAAGGCAGTCTCTGGGGCATTGCATCTCTTGCTGCCCTTTTCTGGTATAGTTGCGTTCCTCCAGAGCAGTCTGAACTGCTGATCTCCAGGCCCAGGTTTCCAAATATCCTGAAAGCAACAAGATTGAGGACAATGAGGCAATTATAGGATATTTGCCTATAGCTCTGACTTAGCTGGCCAAAGGGATGCTCTTCTCTAAAGCTTTTGGGGAAAACCTACTGTAGGATTCGGGTTTGTATTTGTCGGGGCAGTGAGGAATAGGTTAAGGATGGAGAGTTCATAAACAAGTGGTAAAACTCCTCATTACCCTGGAGATTGCTAATAATGTCTGATCTGTCCAAGCTGCTCCTTGCCCATCCCTGGGAGGATGCATCCTGCCGTCTTCCCCCCTCTCCTCCCTCAAACAACTGCTGTTCTCTGAGATAGAGCCCCAGTTTGTCTCCGTTACAGCCCCACACGAGCTCAGTCGCCCGGAGGAAGTTATATCACCCTCCAGGAATGGCTTGGCGAATTGCTGAAGGTATGTGCCGCTTGTAATCGTCTTTGGCCATGGGCCAGAGTCCCCCCTCTGCACTATCAAAGGCTCTCTGTCTCCCTGCCAGTCGGGAGGGCATGATGTCATGCAGGCACCAAAGCAGGAGCATTTCTATAATCCCCTCGTCTCCCAGTCAAAATCTGTCAGTTCCTAGCAAAAGACTTCCCATGGCCTTTCATAGGGTCTTATTACTGGAGAAGTGGCCAGAAATAGCCTCCCTGTTGTTGCTTGTGAGCAGGAAAGTCACTGAGATGGGGTAAGCCCCTACACTAAGCAAGAGAAATGAGTCCCAGTGAGAGGCTGTAGCCCCTAGGTCTCACTGGAATGGCACGTGTTTGTGTTTTGCTTGAAGGCTTGAGTGGTCACCTGGATGAAGTGGTGAAAAGCTGTACATTGCAAAGGATAGTGTCCACATTGAGTTAAAAAGCCTTCTGAAAATGTAGTACAGTCCACCCAATGGTGCCAAAAGGCTGCGTGATGACTTTCCTCCCTTGTGTCTGATGAGAACTTTGTTTTGGCTTGCCAGAAGCTTGAGCTTTAAGTCCCCTGAGGAAGACCATGGTATACTGTACAAGGTGTCCAGCTCCTTCTCAGCCACTGGAATGATGGCTTTGTTGGATAGTGAAACATCTTCTGGCCATCTCCAAGCATTCCTCACGTTTGTGCCCCATACCCTGGTGAGTAGCGAGATGAGATTCCCACAGGGCATCAGGGAACACTTTACACCAATGTTGGTCCTTTGAGGCTTCCTGTCTAAAATCCCTTTTCATTTCACCCCCTCCCCAATGCTCTCCCCCCTCAACTTGTCACCACTTCTTCTAGCTCTGGAGACATCTGCTTTGCCACTGTCCTGTAGAAACACCGAGGGGAGGGTGAGCTCGGCGAGAGAAATGTCATAGTTCTCACTGCCTTTAAACAATAACGTCTGAAAACATCTGAAACAGACATAATTCTCCTTTTCAAGAGCCCTATCTGAGGCTCCCCAAATGCTTGGCTCTGGCTTCAAAGATGGTGTTTAGCTATAAATAAATAGCATTTCATTAAAAGAAAAAAAAAGAGAAATTAGACAAAAAAATTCTACAAGCAGAAGCTTAACCAATGCCAGATAATGGGGCAATATGGGGTTTTATTTTTATCCACATGGGTCCATGTGCTCTTTATCTCCCACTGTAATTTATCCTTATAAATTAGGTTCATGATATTAAAAGAACATTATAGCCTTTACCTACCACAGAGAAAGGCGGTGGAGTTTCATCAAGTGCTTTGAGATCCTTAGATGAAAGGGACGATGACCTTGACCAAAGGGCCTATTGCTAATAGTTAAATGCATGCAAGGCCTCTGCTGAGTAGGGAGAATACATTTAAAGATGAATCTTAATTGGTGCTTAATTGGCAGATTTGTAGCCATTAGGCTGATGCTGGGTAAGGAGAGTCTATAGTTACTTCCAATGTCTATCCTGAAGCTGAGTGTTAGCATCCCTTCCAGAATAACTTAGCATCTGATGGTATGATCTCCTTCTCCCTGTGCCTTACCAGCCCAGTGATGAGCCTCGAAGCTTATTCCTACCCCAAAGGCTCACAAGGTAAAATGTACAAACCTTTCTCCACCTTCTTTTCTGTCACCTCTTCTCTTGTTTAAATGATGCCCACCCAAGATCTTAACTCCATCCCTAAATGGAAGCTACAAATGACCACCAAACCTGACTCTGTCACTTGAACTTCCCTTCTGGGAGTCTGGGGTTGCATTTCCTTCCTGTTCAAGGGGTTTCTTCACTCGCTATCTGCTTTTGTGGATGTGGCACCAGCAGCATCTGGTTTTTCTGCTCCATGCATAAGCTGAATTTGCTGCTTTTTTATCTGAGCCTGGATTTCCTTTAGCTTTAACATTTCTCAAGATCTACAATGCAAAGGAGTACTTGTTTCTGACTACAGACACATTAGTTTGGTATTTTGCCTTCTCAATCGTCTTTCTGATGCCTTTGTCCAAGATGCACCTCTGACTCTTTACCCATCAACACTGAGAATTCAGACTCAAATACAAAATGGATATTTTATGGATGGATTTATACTGCTTGATCCTACCCTGGTGCTTAACCTATTGATTTCAACAGTAGAGCTACACACCTTTTGCTGGGATTACTCACATCTTTTCCATGTAGCTGTACAAGCCAAGGAGTCAGGAGACCCCACGTTTTACCCTTTCCATCTGGAGAGAGCTGGCTTATTACTGCATGGTGCCCTGTGAGCCTCCTGTTTCCAGCTCAGCCTCTGATCTCTTCCAAACCTAGGGAAGTGCTGGGGGTTTTAACCCTGTCCAGATGCCCATGTGAAACACATCCACCACTTTCTCCTATGTTGGCTCCTGAGGAAAGACTTAAGTAGTTCTTAACTGCAAACACAGTTTGGGCTATTAATATCCGAACCACAGAGATGTGAGTGATGTTCTGTAGAAGACAGGCTCTTTGCAAACCTGCCCATCAGCAGCACATGCAATTGCTGCCTAAAATAGGTACCCTCTTTACCTTTCTGACTCTTATTGCCCAGACTTTAGTGCATTGTGATACTGGAAAGACTAAGTATGGTCTCTGCGGTGTGGTGCCAGAAGTAGCATCAGATGCTGCTTGAAAGAAGAGCCCCAGAGGAAGAGCATCACTAGACAGTGGGGATTTCCAGTGACTCATATCTAGTAGCAGAAATGCTTTAAGATGTTGAGGAAAAGGGAGCTGAAGTTTTTACCTGCAGCCACCTGCTTATCAGATGTGCCTTGCAGGATAGGTTTTTTTGGGGTTTCTCTGAATAGAAGTGCTTTTTCTTCAAGTACACCGCAGACGTGGCTGTGAAACCCCCTGGAGCTGGTAATATGGCTGGCCAAAAGTGACTCCTGATGTCAAAAAATCTAAGAGCTTTCCCCCTGCATAACCCTTCGCCTCCTGCATTACCCCAAAGGAGAAAGAATGGGCACAGAAATGCGTTCCCTCCTCTGCACAGCAAGCATTTTTCACCTTCTCTTAACCCCCCTGAGTCTTCTGTTCAGTGAAGTAACCATGTTTTCTTTACCAGAAAAATACAGTTCTCTCCATTTAATTTAATTAGAGCTGCCTTTGACCATGGCCTTCAGACCTGTAAGATGAGTGCCACATGCTGTGTGTTGCTCCTAACCCCAGCAGCTCCTCTGTCTCCTCAGGGATTCTGTGCAGGACAGACACAAGATTAGTGCCTGAGAATGCTTCATCCAGCCTGAGCGCACGGAGATAAGAGATAAAATACGTCTGCCTTGGGTATGTGCCTGCTTTCCCTTGCTGTCGGAGCTGATAGCTGGGTTTTGCTGCGCAGCAGTCTGCCAGCGCCATCTCATGGTCCATGGTCCCCTGGCCATGCGAATCACACCACCCACGGGCATCTCCATCCTGCCACCATGGGTATACCAATCCTGCCACCATGGGCATCCCAATCCTGTCACCATAGGCATCCCAATCCCATTGCCACAGGCATTTGTATCCCACCGCCATGAGCATCCTACTACAGCACCGATGCTTCCCACCTCCCTCCTCAGTGTGGTTTCCCTGGAGGGTTCAGGCTCAGGGTATGATAATATACCTGAGGTCTGCAAGGCATTAAAGCATATTGTCAGATATATGAGCTCATGGGGGAAGCAGGCCAGACACATTTGTTACTGGGAGAGAAACTACTTCTTGCCCTGACCCACGTTTAACTTGCTTTGTCTTTATTGTTATCTATCAACACCTTCCTTACTCATTTGGAATACTTAGTTCCTGTCCTTGATCACCTTCTCCCCTGTATCCTCAGCAGCTGCTGTAGGACCTGGCGTATCAGAGAGAAAAGGAAATCTTTCTCAAAAGAGTCTGTTCTCTCTCTTTATTCCACAACATTAAGAAGTAACAGCTATTTCCAGGTTAATCAATTCGCCTTGCATTGGTGGAGATTTTGGCAAAAACTGAAGATCTCTCTGGTTTTAATTGTTTCTTTGAAGGAAAATACCTTATGAAAATTGAGGTCAGGCTTCTGTAGGAAGGTAGAAGGGGCTCAGTGCAGTGAGGCTCTGCCTGGTTTCATTGAAATATGGGCAGAGCTATTTTTCTGCACAGTTGCTGTGGTTTAGAGACCTCAAAAGACACCCAAGTTTGGCCTCTTGCTGGAATCTAATCCATGAGTTTATGAATCTTTTCATCCCCACTGGGGTGATGTTCCCAACAGATGCTCTGTTGAGTTCCCATAGACAAAATGTTGGATCCCCCAAAATACTTGAAAAGTAAAGGAGATGCTCGCACCTCTTGGATTTCAGCAATGGCCAGATATGGAGAAGGATGCAAACCTCTTTGAGTGAGAGTTTCATGCATGTAAAGCTATAGAGGAAAATAGCAAGAAAGCAAAAATAACCGCTACCATTTTCATCCATGAAGTGAAGGAAATGCAGTCAGACGACAGACATCAGCTCAGGGATATAAAATTATCACAAAGATGGCTGTGGGAATTGGTTAATTGCTCAGATTTAGGTCACTCCTGTCCTTTTGGAGGTGTCATTTCTTCCTCAGTCTTTTCCCTTCCTTCATTCCTGCCTGCTGCATTTCTCTTTTCTAATTTTAAGGGGGACTGAGCACAGCAAAGGGAGGAAAGGGGCAAAGGCAGAAAGCTATTGGGGGTGCAAAGGTTAACCTTCTAATGAATTTGGCTAATGGGAAAGACACATTGGAGAAGATCGCTCGATGGCAATTTAAAGGCAATTTCAAAAGCCAATTAAAGCTTTTTCTAACTCTTTCACCCATGACTCTTTTAAATGCTTTTCCGAACTTTGCCTGCTCGAGTTTGGCTTTCATGGCAGGAAAATAGACTAAAACCAGAGAGACTGTCCAGAAAACAAGGCTGTGCTCACCAATGCAATGTGCGTTTTGACACTGGCTTTTGCAGCAACCCATCCCCCACCTGGGGCCTTGACAAGATAACCAAATATATGAAGTTTTCAGAAAATAACAATGAAGACCAAAGAAGAAGACCCTTCTTGCTTCATAGCCATCTCTTCCCTTCCTTGTTGGGGCCCAAAGGGTAGGATTATCTCTTCATGTCCTGAAGGATGCACAGGAAGTCAGCTAGCCCATGGCTCTTCAAGTTGTCTAAGCTGCCAGTGAAATAACTTTCAACCAGACTTGGGGACCTGACAGAACACATGGAGAATGTGGTGAGAAAGCTTTGCCTGTGTGCATTTGGGACTAGCAGCTGAGCCTTCGGTGGCTTTGCCTCCATAGGGCTGGTTATGACTCTACCACCTTGTGCAAAGCTTCAGCCAATCCATGTCCTGGTTACAAAAGTTACAAAACTCTCAGAAATTATTCAAATCCCCCAAATACCTGCTGAGTTGGGGTTTTAAGGACTTATGCTTTAGTCCTTGGGCTAGGAGGGCTGGGAAATTAGCCGTAAAACACACCCACATGTGTGCACACCATGAATTCATTAAGTGAGATATATATATATCTCACATCTGTGTTGTAATGCCTGGTTCCTGTGGTTGCAACTGCCCCTGAAGGGAGATGCTACTTACCACCATCCTCAAAAATAGACCACCTCTTTGCGCCCCTGAGAAAACGAGAAGGATGCAGGAACCATCTGCCTGCAGTCTGTGATGGTGCAGCAGTGAAGCAAGGGTAGGTCCAAACAAAAGTGAAGTTCAGAGATGCTAAATGGGTTCACTGGTGCCAAAAGTCCACCTGTACAGGCAAATTCCTGCTTTGTTCCCCTGAGCAGCCTCCCACAGCACCCGGAGTGTCACTATGGGCTATGCTAGCTCCCTGCCTCTGTGCTCTCCAAGTGGCTTCTAGATTTCAAAGGAAGGTTATGGCTTTACATGACTATTTAGTTTAACACACATCTGACCTCAGGATAGGAATCAGCATAGTCTGCAATGAAAAGAATTACAGCTTTCCAGGGATTTCAACTCTTCTTTAAAAAGATAATGCTTGCCAAAATGATCCTCTTGCAGATAGTGGAGTTCTGTGCAAAGCATGCGTTTGGTGCTGAAGTGTTTTTGGTAAACCAGGGATTTGAAAGCCTGTGCACTCTTTCATTCTTTCCTCTTGGAAAGAGGAGCAGGTCCAAACATAAGCAGTGGAGCAGCTGCCTTTAATAGTTATGACAGTCAATGTGGTTTTGACAGTGCAAAGCCATCTGGGTTAAAGAATACTGAGAACCTGCAGACAGAAATGAAGGCAAAAGAGTTCACAGTAGAGACCCAGGCTTGAATAAAGTAATACCTGAGGTCAGTGGTGAGATCCTGCAGGGCTGAAATGCTCTGACCTTGCTCCCAGGAGATGCTAACATTAAACATGAAAAAATAAGATGAATAACAAGGTGCAGAAGCCTGGGAGTGGAGGGAACATCCCACAAGGAATAAAGCAAAGGTTAAAAGCAAAGAGAGAGGGCTCATTTCAGGATGTTCCAAAGCAGTACATTGCATTTTGCTTTTCCAAACCTGCAGGATTCTGGAAGCAAGGACCTGGGAATATCATGCTTTTGGATACTCTTGTATTTTTTTCAGGAGCTGTAGGCCCTGGAGCTGCCTCCGGATGGCAGCTCATGATTTGCTGAGCTGAGATATGGGGTGCTCTGCTTTCTCATGATCTCAGCTGCTTAGCTCATAACTGGGAGAATCCTCTTGAATACAGACTAGCAAAAACCTGTTTGAAACCAGCTGGAGACACAGTCCCTTGTGTTACAAAATCAGCTTTTTCTCCCAAACCTCTACTTCAGGCTATTTTTAACTTGCGATGGAACATGTCACTGCCTTTATTTTTTCCCAGTCCCAAAGACAATGTGTACGGATGGGGTCAGGTTCAAAAAGTGAGAGAAAGAGATTGTGAAAGGAAAAGAAAACCCAAGGAGAGAGGAGGACCTCAGCACTGACCTGAAGCACGTAGCTAACCCTTTCTTTGCTTAAATTAGCTCAAGCGTAGGTGTATTCCAGGGAGATATTCAGATCCCTAATTAAGAGTAATGATGTAAAAGGAAGTGCAGGCATAGTGAAAATGGATCAGAAAAGCATTAATTGACTAATATGGGTGTTTAGAGCGCAGACTTTAAGCTATTTCTGTTCTTCCTCAGGTTGGAGTGAAGCCAGAGCAACTCAACAGGCCATGCATGGGGAAGGGAGCAGATAGCCTTGCTGCATACAGTACCCCCAGTACTGGAGTCACTGGAATGGTCTCATTCCCAGGTAATATTTCCATGTGGATTCAGTTCAGCCTCTAGTCCTCAGACCCTCCAGCTAGCGCTGGTAGGACAAAAAGTTAACTTCCTACAGAAAATCATGACTCTGTCCTCAGAAAGGCTGGAAAGCCCAAGCCTGGGACAATTCAGCAGCCACAGGTTGAGGCACCTCAGCAAGGGACCCACACAGGAATAAATACTGGAGAATCACTGCTCCTAAAATCATCCTTTATTTGTTGGCTGCTGGTCACAACTGCTGACCTCAGAGCACTAATAATCCTGAAGGGCTCTGGAGGCTTTTTAGCATGTGCGTTTTAATGTAATAAGCTTTGGCATCTGAAATGTTTTTTCCCTTTTTGGCTTCTCCTTTGGGCTTGGAAACAACAGGGTCAGCTCAGTCTTTGAGCAAAAGGATGAAGACAACCCTCACTTTAATGCGCAGAATTATATCATCAGCGGCCAGAGGTCACATCCTGCTGTCTTTATAAAGATAACTCCAGCCCCCTCTCTTTTTCCCCAGTCTTTTATAAACCTGGCTCAACCCGTACCCCATAGCAGCAGGACTACACAGTGCAACATCTTGGATTAGTTACGAGCTTTTCAGATGAGCTCCAACTCATATTTCATATCATTCCCCCCCCAGCCATAAGATCTGAGTTTGTCACATTTACTGGAGACTGAAGTACAAACATGTTTTATTCATTATCTGTCCTCTTCTTCGCAACAAGCACCTGCAAAACATTTCAGCTCTAGACCGGATCAACAAGGCTTCATTAGGCATGACACTTTCTCCCTGGCTTGGATGATGAAGCTACATTTTATCCCTGCACTTCTAGTCTGTAAAATTGCCCAGAGATCATCACCTTAGAAGAAGGCAGACTCCCAAGACCTCATGACTGAGGTGGAGAAAAAGAGATTGAGGTAATTACACAGCCCTGATTGCTGTGAGCTGAGGAACAAGGAGTTATTTCAGCCTTGTTGCACCACAGCTCTGCTTTATCAGCAGCAGAATGGAGGAGCACAGCTTTTGCGCAGTCTCAGACAGGGAGTTTGCAAGCTATTGGGAGCAACCCCTATTATTATCTTTATTTTAACCAGCGGTCAATATTGGAGAAGTGATTTGACTTTCTTTGCCCACTGCAGCCCCATCCTTTCCTTTTTGCCAGCTCTTCCTTCTTGGTTGATGAATATTTATTAGATGCAAAACAGAAAAGCTTCACCAAGAGAGGCAAAGAAGCTCTTTTCCCTGCAAAATCCAGCAGCTTGGGGTGAGCCTTGGAAATACGGGAGGAATAAGTCCCTTTCCTGACCTAGGCACAGCTGAGGTTTAAGTGCTGCTTGTCAAGCTTAAATAATTAAGAAAAGCATTTGTGAATGATCTCCAGTCCCACAATATCTTGGGTAGAGCGAGCTCCTCGGACCACAAGCATCACACCTCTGCCTTTCAGCTAGGGATGCCTATTGCTGTGCAATTAAGAGATACTGCCAATAAGGCAATATATTCTGATGAGCTAATGGCCTACTGCTGTTTGAGGGGGGCCAGGGAGATGCTAAATCTGATTTCCAAAGCTCTTTGTATTTAACATTACAACAGTTACTGGTTAAAGCGATCAAACAAAACAGCAGGTAAAGACATCTCTGTCCCATGTTGGTTAGTGACAAAGCAATGGCATGTATTTATTCAGTGCTAAATACAGAAGTGAGCTCTGAGATATCAGAATTTCACATTCTAGGGAGGTTGAAAGCATTAAATAGTCCCCAAATCTGCTATACTTCAGACCCAAAGGCATTTAGCTAGGTAATGGGGCATAGGTGGGGTGCAAGGGCCAGGATGCAGCCTCCCCATCTCAAGGGCTACCGCTTTTTTTAATGAAGGTTCATTTCTTTCTTCATTTTTAAGGTATGGATTAAAGGGGAGGAAACTGTTGGATAATCTCTTCAAAAAATGCTGTAATATTTGTGACATCAATTATACAGCATCGGGGTGCATCCAGCTCTGGATAAAAGATGCTGCCAATGCAAAATACCCTTTTCTGTGCAGTTTCAGAGCAGGAAAAGCTTGTTTCAGGGGAAAAAAAGAGCAACCCACAAACCAACCAAACCCATCACTTTGACGTTGTCAAAAGTGCCTTTATGTTTTTCCTAACACTGCCAGGAAAAATCATTGGTCAGATCCTGGCTGAGGAAAGAGGGGCAGAGACTTATCCATGCTCTGGCACAGAAGGTAGCCAAAAGCCTCTCTGCTTTGGGCAACCATCATCCCGATTTCCAAATCCAATGGGCAGAGAAGGACCACAGGAAGAGCTGGACCCATCCCCTTTGTGCTGTGTGCTTGAGCTGGTGCAGCATAGCTGAAAATGGGCGAAATTTCAAGCCATTGAGGAGGGCAAACAGCCTTTCATCCTTTGCCTGCCTACCTCATCATGAGCCTGTCTGCACACAACTGGCTTTTTAATTGCACTGCTCTGAATGGTCTTTTGCCAGGTTAAATATCAGCCCAGCAGCCTAACCTCTGATTAGACGTGTCCCTGGGGGCACGGCTGAAGTTTGCTTTTAACCCCTCATTCCTCCCTGCCCTTCCCTCCGCATCCCTTGGCGAGGCCTCCCTACCCTTTCCTGTTATTGTCCTGCCTGCCTCTGATAAGATTAAATACGTGCCCTTCAAAAAAAAAGGCCTTTTTTTTCTTCCCTCCTCATACCTTATTGTTCTTCAAAGGGATGGGGAAAACAAAATCCTGCTCCTAACTCCCGCTAAGAAAAGCCCGTGATCTATGAGGCTGAATAAATAACCCTGAGTCCCTGCGGTGCGTGAGAGCAGCGTTCACCTCCCTAATTGAAACGTGGTGACAGAGACACTCTGGGCTTTGCTTTTTTATTTTAGTGCCAGGATTTTGAGGGACCTTCTCTTTATTATTTCTATTTTTTCTTTCTTTTTTCATATTTTTCCTTCTATTTTTCTTTCTACTTTTTCCTTCTTTTTCCTATTTTTCTTTCTATTATTTCTAATTTTTCTTTCTATTGTCTTTATCTTTCTATTTTTTTTATTCTTTTTCTTTCTGTTTTTTTCTTCCTTTTTAATTTTTTATATTTCTGTTTTTTCTTTCTGTTTTTTCCCTTCCATTTTTTCCCTATTTTTTCCCCCCGTGTCTATGAAAGGTGAACCAACACTCCACAGGCTGCCTGCCAACGCGAGGCCCTTTGATTCTGACAACGCCAAAGGTTTATGACAGCTTGAGGGGGGGGTGATTATAGATGCATTATGCTTTTTGCTCAAAGCTGTATCTGGAAAACACAAACCTACAGCAAAAATATGGAGATGCTTTGCATTTTCAATAAAACATCCCTGACAGGGCTCGCTGGAAGAGAAGGGAGAACAAAGAACTCAGATGAGCCCCAGGTAACCCTAAGGGATGAGAACTCACTTTGGTTTAATATAAGGTTAATGGTGAAGCACAGTTTTGTTTGCAAAGGCTTTGGGACCACTGTACAGGAAGGGACTGCCTGGGTGTAGGAATGAGTTTATTCATGGGGTTGTCTCCCACTGGCTTTGTTTGAGATGATGGCATGTTTTACTTGGCTGTACCAATTAAAGTAAGTGTATTTACATATATATATTAAAAATATATAACAATATAATATAGATAATAATAACATATAGATATATAATATATAGGTTATATATGATTTTTTTTTATATATATTATAATTATTTATATATATATAAGAAAATAGAGTTTTCACAGTAAAAAGAGGAGACAGGTTGGGGTCTGGCAGATGTTATATTCCCCATTCTGCAGTTGGAAAGGCCAGAGCACCTTGTGCCGGTGCTGGATCTCCCATGTCCTGCTGCAATCCTGGGAGAAAATCTAACATTGACACATCACAGGAACCCCCAAGTCTGTCTAATGAGTGTTTCTTCTCTCTGTGATATCCTCCATGCAGGCAGGGAGTGGCGCTGGAAACTTTTTATTCCCAAAGCCTGGAGTTGAGGTGTGGGAGCGGAAATATGTTCTGATGCCAAGGATATGGTGTGCCAAGGAACAGATCTGCCCACGGTGTCAATTGGCACTGTCAACATCAGAAGGTATGAGCATCCTCAGGTGGCCTTGAGGAAAGGGGTCAGGGTCCAGCCATGCCATTTCCCCCAAATTGCTACCTCAGAATGCCTGGTCTCCCCATGGATGGCAATGGGAGCAGGGTGGGAAAATAATCCTCTGTTATGTTATCATTGAGCTGATGAGCTAAAAACCTCCTTTTCATTCCGAGTTTTGGTGTCAGCATGGACTCCAGCAGTTCAAGGGACAGAGAAGCCAGTTTGGCTTCATTCTGCCTCTCTGTTTGGACAGCATCCCAAGAATCTCAGCTGAGGCTTGACCGCTGTTGCAGCCCTTGATGGGTCCCGCTGGTTTCTGCAGGGGGTTTGGAGCATTCCCACCTTTTTCGCCCTCGGATGGCAGGTAATAATTTATCCCCAAATAATGCCTTGCAGAATAAACCTTAAGACATCCCTCTCTGAAGAGACACCCCAGCAATCCCTGTTATAATACCATTGGAAGTGACAATTACTGCCCCATAGCATTTATTGCAGCCCTGCATTAGGGAAAGGGACAAAGACCCAAACCAGCCAAGCTGTGTTTTATGGAGCAAAATGATATTTTTTTCTCTTTAAAATCACCAAACCATTTCAAATCATGATAATATTTATGGCTGCTCATGCTGCGTCCAGTCTCCTATAAGGAGAAGTGTGTATGGAAAGCATCTCCTGAGGGAAATCACATCCTCTACCCTCCAAATCTTCCTTTCCTGAGACTGGAAAACTTCTGCCTTCTCCAATACCTGCCCAAATCACCGTGAATTTTACAACAAGGGAAATTTCCTTTCTCACAAGTCAAAGGGTAAAACCTCCTCCTCTTGCTGCTGCATTAAAATACCCCCGCTCCCCAATTAACCCATCTCTCCCCCAGCCCCTAGGTAAAAACCCAACATCTAATACTCCCCAGAGCGTGTCCATGGCTTGACAGCCTTCAATAGGTTAATTTTTCAAAGCAGTAAGCTGATATTTCTGCATAAAATGCACATCTGCAGGGTAAATGCTATTAAGTGTCGGTGAATTATGGTCCCAGAGTACAGATCACTTGAGCCTTAATGCTACAAGCACCTTAATGTTTTTTTGAATGAAGTTGCTGCTAATTGCTTCCATATGATGTCTTTTCCCTTTTTTTTTACTTATATCCCTAAGGTTTTTGTTCTACCATGTACAATGCTACAAATAACAAGCAAGCAGGGAAATTACACTTTATATAAGATGGATTCATGCCCATTTGTGGGTCGTCAGGCTTTTTAGGTGCCGTCTGGTGCAGTTCTACTCAGTGCAGGACTCCAAGATGGGGTTTTCCCCCTCAAATTAATGCCACTCTCTCCATCTGCATCTGCAGACCTTGGTTTGATGATCTTTGGATCTCCATCTGCATCTGCAACCTTATCTGCATTGTTTCTTCCTCCAAGCATATCGCATGTAGCTGAGGCTACTGGAAGCAAAACTTCCCCTGTGAGCAAATGGGAGTAATAAAAAGGGCTTTTGGGGAGCAAAGCTCATAGATCTGAGATAGAAAATTTGGATACAGATCCCCGGAGAATTTGCAGCAGTTTCTGGTCCACAGAGGTTTCTCCAAACCTGCAATGACAGCTGTATGGGTGATGGCAGGAGCAGGGTGCTGAGCACTGGTATTTTATCCCTCAGCATCCAGATCTGACTGCTTGATACATCAGATCTGAGTAAAACCCCTGGGAAATCATACCTGATACCTCAGCCTGCATCTTGGCAGCCCTAAAACCATTTGAACATCAAACCACGTCCCACCAAAGAGATACTTTAGCATCCAGGGTTTCATATGTCCAGCAAGGAGAGCCTTGATTCCACCTTTCTGCCTTTTCAAACAGCAGAAAATAAGTGAAACCTACCAAAAAAACCCCTTTCTGAATGGCTTTTTCATTCCTGGGGGAGCAGGAGTTAGGACTGGTGCTGGTCCTTACAGCTTTCCCTTGCAAAGGTTGAGGTAAGTGCTGCACTGGAGGTTGCTCTTGGGAAATTCATGCACTACACACTTAAGGCCAGTTGTAACATGGGGATATCAGCTTGCAAAAGAGAAGAAAAAAGGGCTTTTTAGGGAAAACATGGCTTGTTAAGGTCTGACTTCAAACGCCCCGCGCAGCTCCGGTGGGAAGGCAGGAGGGCAATAGGATGCAAAGCAGAGCTTTGACATAAAGCAGAAGGTGCTGGGTGATGGGAGCTCTTGATTTACAGCCTGTATTTTTTACAGCCAGGTCTCAGGGGTTTACAGTAGAGCCCCAAAGCAGCCAAATTAATTAGTATAACGAAAAGCCCACAGGCTGCTGGAGGCTGTTGCTATACATCAGCCCTTTAATTAAAGCCTAAATCCCTTATTCTGGTCATGCATAGGTGCACCTCCGCTGTCTATAATGCAATTAACCTCTATAGCAGTGCAAAGGAGAGCAAAATCTGGCCCAAAGGATGTGGATAAGCAGATTTTTAGCTCTTGCTGGAGTTCAGTTCAGGTCAGGCTGTGGGGGGGCCTGTGCTGGGTCTAATATTTACCAGCAGAGCTAGAAGAGGTAAAGGCATTTGGCTTCTGAGCACAGAAGAGATACACAGGGATGCTGGGATCACCAAGCATCTACAGTGCCATGGGGACCGCAAAAGGGGAAGATCCATCCCAAACTAGACAAAATCTGGATTACAATCTTCTGAGGGCTGCAGCAGTGTCAAAGCACCTTCCCCTGGGTGTGAGGGTAATGGTGCATCCCAGGGAACTGCTGAGGAATGGGAACTGCAAAAAGCATTTGTGAACCGAAGCCAGGGAGCTTCTGGTGGCTTAATACAAAACAAACTCCTTCGTTCATGGAATGTGTGCTTCTGCCAGGAATAGTTTTGCATCCACCTGTGCTTGTGTCACTTGGAATTGCAGTTCTCTCCCAAAGAGTGGCTCTGAATGAATGTATACACATGTATATGTGCCTGAGAGTATATGTGCATGTGACTCTATTTGTATATGTTTATGTCTTAATAGCTATGCAAAATAGTCAAATTTAAAGGGAAGAAAAAGGTTCGGGAAGAGTTCAGTCTTTTCTATATAGGGAACTTAATTTGAATTAAGGGAAGGAATTAATTGAAAGCATAATTGCTCTTCCCAGTGAACTCCCTACACTGATGTTCCCTGTCTGAACCAGGAGTGCAAGACTCACACTGGGGACCAGTTGCATCCCTAAGCTCCTCGCCTCTCCTTTGGTGGAGGCTGACAAGAGCTGCTTTTAATTTAGACCAGGCTTATTTGCTGGACTAAATATGGTCACATAGAAATTTGCATGGTGTAAATTCATCTGACTTCAATAATTAGCTAGAAGGCAGTTTACCCAACTAGTAAACCTTTACAAAGAGGGAATTCATTAAACAGCTCTGCTTTGCCAATCACAGGCCTGATTTTGCAAGTCAAAGAGGATCTTATCCTTTAATTGCATTTTCTTTAGGTTTTGCCAGGAAAAAAAAGGCATCCATGTCATTCCCAGGCTCCAGCAGCTGAATGCAAAGGTGGGAGTGGGGCTTGGGATGGAGGTTCCTTATCCGAAGGGTTGCACTGCCATCTCCAGGTCTGCCTACACAGCCACAACCCGAGAGACGCATCCAGAAGCTCAAACATTATCCCTGGTTAATTCTACAGTGGCTTTGTAAAGAAAAGTATTAACATGTCTCTCATTGAAGAGATTTTAACTAAAAACTCGCTCGTCTTCTTTTCCCTGCAGGAATTTATCACTGGGAAAAAAGCCAGCCTGGGCATTTTGCTTCAGGACACACAATGTGTGGCTGCTTGCAACGACAGCGGGGTGCAGTGGTGCTTTCTGGGTCCCCTAAATCTTGGGAAAAATTAGCTATTTCCATGAAAATTCCAATTTTTAATGATTTTCCTTTTTCTCTAGGTGCGGAACACCGTGGTGTATCTGTGTGCTCCTAGAGGTTTTCTTCCTTAGTGTTATAAACACTCTGCTGAGGCCAGGCGCTTCTGCTGCAAGAAAGCCTGAATGGGGCCTGAAAGCATCGGTCTCTATCCGTGCACCGTGCAGGAATGCAGCATCCCAGCATCCCCATGAGATGGCACTGGAGCTGCAGCGTTGGTGCCAGCCCGGGCAGGTTTTCCAGCTTGGATTTGGTGAGTAGAATCGTGTCTTTTTCTGGAAAAAGAAATTAAAAATTACTCAATTTTAGGTGCTAGGTCCCCAAAATTTCTTGCATTTGCTTAGCTGACATAGGGCTGGGATTTCTTTTCTTCTTGGGGACTTGAGTGAAGCATGGAGCAGGTCATAAAGAGGGAAGATGCTGGAAATCAAACAGATTGAGACATGGGGCATGCAGCAAGTCAAAGCAACCTGGCGACCACTTTGCAAACTGCTTGCCTCTAGTCCTGCTTTTATACCCTACCAGTGGCTGAAAAGCTGGTGCAGGAGCTGCCAGGCTGAGCTTTAAATCCCAAATTCTCTGAAAAAAGGGGCTGAACACACAGGGAAGGTGCTGGTGGGCAGGCTTTGGACTGTGCATAAGTGCAGATTAGTGTATATGTTAGTGCATCTATTAGTGCATAAGCAGTGATTCGTACAGAACAACCCAACAGGTCTCACACTTTATACTCTCACCCCATTTTAGTGCCTCTCTCATCCAGGCAGGTGCCTAAGCATTTATTCCTGCTTGGTTACACTCACAAAACTCCTGCAGGACTTTCTCTGCTGTGAAGGCATGTTGGGATGCTCCAAAATGATGCATAACCCTGCTGGAACCTCCAAAATCTCCTGACCCTTTCAGCTTGGCCAGGGCAGGATCTGAAAGGGTGTCATGACTATATAACCTCAGATAACCTTACACTTGACCAGTAATGGGATTAGAAAGTCATTTTCCCACTGGGCCTAAACAAAACACCCAAGATTGGCACCAAAGCACATATTAATATCAAAGCCACAGGAAAACACCAGCAGGGAAAACCTGGCAACCAAAAAGCCACATCAGGAAATCACCTCCAGGGAGAAATGGTATTAGCTGCTGCCTGCACAGAGCTTTGCTCTCCATTCAATAGTTCCAAGGTTTACCACATGCTGCCATTTACCTGTGGGAAAACTCATGTAATTCTGTCCAGGCAACTCCTCTGTCCCCTTTATGCCTCTCAATGCAAAGCAGGTGAAATAAGGACATTAAATGAAAGCAATATGCAGGGATTTTTCCCCAAATTCTCTTTTCATCGCTATGTTTGACTCCTGGAATTTTTCTGAGTGGGCTGTACAGACTGGGGCACATCTGGGGCTTAAATACACCCCAGTTCTAAATTACCTCATAATGTATCTATATAGATAGGTTATATATAAGGAAGAAGTTCTTTACTGTGAGGGTGGTGAAGCGTTGCCACAGGCTGCCCAAGGAAGTGGTAAATGCTCCATCCCTGGCAGTGTTCAAGGCCAAGTTGCCCAGAGCCTTGGGTAATCTGGTCCAGTGTGAGGTGTCCCTGCCCATGGCAGGGGGTTTGGAACTGGATGAGCTTAAGGTCTTTTCCAACCCAAATCATTCTATGGTTCTATGATATACATACCTCTACATCCAGGATGCTCTGCTAATGGAAAACCAGGAACCTATATCTTACAGAAAATGACTTGTAATATTATTATTATTATTATTATCAAGCTCAGGGAAAACAATAAAAACTTCCCCTGAAAGAACCACCCCAACCACCAAACCCGGCAAGAAATCAGCGCCTGCATTTAATCTGTAGTCTTCAAAAGTTTCTTGGAAAGCTTAATTAAATGGTAATTCATCTGTGCATTGGCTCTGCCTTGTAAAGCCTGATAATGCCAGAGTCTTAATTAAAAAAAACTAATGCAGCTTTTAGTTTTTATTCTGCTAGTTCAAGGGGAAAAATCACCAGCCAGCACTGTCAATAGAGCTGAAGGATGCCTCAGCACTGCATTGATTTTGTTCTGTTTAAATTCCCAGTGTCAGTTCAGGTAATCATATTAAAAGTTATTCCAGATTTATTTATTTATATGCTCCTATGGGCAAGATGAAAGAGCACCAGAGTGGTTTTAACACCCCTAAATATTTGTGACCCCCAGGGGTGAGCACCTCCCATGGTGAGGGACATTTTCCCCCTGCACCTCTCAGATCATTTTTGTGCCTCCATTTGAAGTTTCCTGATAACCTTTAAAAAGTTGCTTTCCCTTCAAATCAGTGGGGTTTTTCTGATGGAAAATTGGAGAGTTAAGTTCATCTGACCCATTTGAGATGTTCCTTTTGAGTTGAAAGGGGTTTTTCCCGCTGCCCTCGCATCAGCGTCATTTGCCATTACTTCTGTCATCCCCAAATTCACCAGCACTGATGAAACCCGGACATCACCCCAGGACTTCTCATCCCTTCATAACCTCCAGCTTATCCCTTTCTCTAACCCATTTTGGGGGAATTTTGCCCATTTTATTCAGCAGGAAACCAGGAGTAAAAAACCACCTAAAGTCAAGAAGCTTCTTTGAGAGTATCTCCCTAGAGGTCACCTGGAGAAAACATCCTTGTGGCAATAGTTTTGCTGCCACACAGTGCCAGAAAAGGGCTGATTTTGCTAAAGACCTTACTCCTGCTCCAGCCCCTGAGGAAGTTATGGAGAGTCTGAAATGGATTTACCAGCTTTGGTGGGTTTAGGTAACATCGTGCTAACAACATCAGAGCTCTGGTGCCTTTAATCACTTAAATGGAAGAAAAAGGTTGGCAGGGAGAAAGTAAATGAGCTCCTGAAGATATTTTCTTGTCTGTAACTATCCATTGGGATACTGCATTGCTGTTGGAAAATGGCATTTTGGGGGAAAAGCCTCATCCGGAGGTTTTTCTTCCACCCTTTTGCTGCACTCTGATAGGGAATAGGGAAACGTTTCTCTGACTTTGCTGCTGGATTTGGTCTCCTTGCAGCTACAGTGATATAAGGACCTCTTTAATGCTAATTAATGCAATGACACAATGAATTAATACTGTATTAGGCAAAGCTGTTAATTATACCCAAAGAAAACAAAAGAATAAAGGGAATCAAACCAGGGAAAAGTGACAACCAGTATTTGGCTTCCCTCATAGCATCCCTCCCAAACAGCCTGTTCTGACTCAGTCAAGGGGAAAACCAACCTCAGGAGCATCCTCCTGGGAGCCCTCAGGGATGCAGGTTTAATTTGGAAGGAGAAAGAGGTCTTCCCTTGCCCTTCAAAGGAGATCGAGGTTCTTGGCCAAGGATGAACATCATCCTCATTTTCCTGATAGGCAAAATGGAGGCAGTGGGGCTTTTCCCTGGGATTCAGGCTCAGATCAGAAAACCCATCATGGGGAAATGCAGCCACAAAGCCAAATCCAAATAAGTCAGTAAGAATGGGGCAGTTTCATGCTGTTGGTAGAGATGCTGTGGTCTGCCAGGGCAGCTGAGTTCAGCCAGCAGTGGCTTAACCCCTCCATCCCATGTAAAAACCTGGTAAAATAAGAGGGATGCAATGGGCTTGTAGGAAGTCAGCTCAATTTATAAGCTTGTCCGGCTGCTTTTCCTTCCTCCTTCTTCCAGCATCTATCACTGGAGATTATAGCCCTTTAATAGTGTCTTTCCCCCCTCTATTTAGTGCAGGAGCTAGGATGAGCCTTGGTCTCTATTTTCCCCTTTCAATGCCATTAAGTACATCCCTCACCGGCTTTTCTCACGCAAAGGGACATGGTGCTTTGGAGAAACCATCTCAATGGCTTATTTCTCTTAATTCATCTCTGCTTCCCCTCTGTCCACTTCTTGCCCTGCGAGGTCGGCTGGTAAATGAAATCCTGCTGCAGCAGCCGTTCCACTTTCACAGAGGAAATTTGGGGGTTTTTGGGTTGCTTCAAGCCTAAGTTGGCAGCTGCTGAGGTCAAGAGGATTTGGGTGTACAGCAGAAATGGGCTCTGGTCTCTCAGTTCAGCTAAGCAGCTTTGGTGAGTCTTAGAGGAGGTAAAATGAAATGGGCACAAGCTCACGGACTAGGTATTATATAGGGGTTAACAAGGGGATGAAGGCAAGAGTGGAAAGTAATACGCCTAATTCTGGCTGGGTGTGCATAGGGTGTGCATAAGGGCAGAAATAATATTCCTTTTGATAAAAATGAACAATGCAGTTATATATAATACGTCAGCAAGGAGCTGGACAAGACAACCAGATGCTCACACTGCCTTTTTGCACCCCGTTTTCCTTCTGCATCTCTTTGGCACCCCCTGAATAATGAACAGCCTCAAAAGGGTTAAAGAGCACACTTGCCAAATAGGAATTAAACTGTGCTAATATCGGCTAAGTGACTGCTCAGGGTAATAGCAGAAGAGACAAATTATGTGGCATGTATTTATAAATAATAAAGTATAATTTATTAATAATCTGGAATTGAACAAAGAGTCTATGAAGCTTAATTAATTATTACTTGTAAAGTGCTTTTGAGATTATTGGATAAAGGCTGCTACAGAAGTGAAAGGTATTGCAAGAAAAACACAGCAGTTGATGTGTTATCCCAGGATGGGGAGGGGATACCAAGGTGCCCCAGGGACACCTCATCCCCCTGTACCTATAGCTCCTGTAATTGAAGCTTGCAACCAGTTTGGGCCACTTTGAAAATGCTTTTTGAGTTTTGTTTAAGCCCATGGACCTGAAGTGCAGTCTGGTAGCTGGGTGCTGTTACTGATGGCTGGTTTGAAAGAGTCTCGGGTTGTGGGGAAACTGAGTCACAGAGCAAAAATGTTAAAGTTATCCCAAACTGAACCTGTGGATCTACTTTAGTAGGTGGGGGAAAGCAAAAATCAGGAGATCCACCAGATTAGGGTCTGAAATCGATTTCTTCTGCAAGCAGGGGTCTGCTCCTGCCTGAAAATCAGTGCAGTGCATTCACAGTAGTGCTGCTTCTCCATTACTCTTACCTCTGGCTCCAGCATTGCCAAATACCTTCCAAATAGAGGAGATGGAGCTTTCTGCTTCATCTACCCCACCCAAATCCCCATCAGCATCTTCCAGGAGATGATTTGTCCCCTCCCAAACATCATCACCCCCTTCCAGGATGACTGTCCATCTGTGCCTAATGATTCTGCCACCTGGGTTTGGGCTCACTCACCATCCTCCCTCCTGCTCTAAATGATCCTTGTTACACATCCTATGTTTCTATTTTGATTGAAAACTTGAATTGCCAATTTGCCCTCTTGCCAGCAAGGAATGCAGCAGCAGCTACCATAAGTATCTTCCAGAGTCATAAAAGGAGGCATTACTGAGTGATGTACAAGCAACAACTATTATCTAGGTTACATCTTTTAAAGTATATATAGCTTAAAAAAGAAGGCTTGGTGGAGCTAGGGTGGGTAGGGGGAAGAAAGATCTCTGCTTGCTGGGTGAAGCTTTGATTTATACCAGGGAAGATTTCTCTAAGCTCCCCACTGCTCTGAGCAAGGGGGAAGGGAGTTGATGCTCTGAAACCTCCTGAAACTTCAGGTTCTTTGCCTGCATAAGCTCCTAGTTCATGGTCATTGACCAAAACAAGGTTTTTTACACCACAAATAGCCAGTTGGAGATCAGCAGCTGAGGAAGGGTTGGATGTCGATTGCTGTCTCTAATTCACGCTGTTTTTGTGCTTTCACTGTTTGATGGAGAAAGAGCTGTTGATGGGATCTGTCTTCTCACTAACCTTGATTTCTAGAGGAAAATACATCTGTGCTTTCTAATTATCATAGATTTAAAAAACAAACAAATCTGTCTAAGTTAATGAAGGCCGCACAATCAGCCTGCTGGCATAAATCATGTTATTGCATAAAAGACGTTGACAAACGACACCCAAAAGTGTCCAAGGGAGCAAAACAAACACCATGACCCCCTCCCAGTATTTCTGGGAGGAATGCAGGATTCAGCAAATGCATCAAATCTCCATCTCGGACCATTATGGTAACTCCAGATTCAAAAGGGAAAAAGCAAGTGACTTGGAAAAGGGGTGTTTGCAACTGATGTAATGCCAGCATCAGTTTAAATGTGAAATATCCAGGGTGGAATTCGTCTGCTGTTAAAGGATGCTGTTTAAACTCATGTATCATGCTTTTATTTCCCCATCTACCTAACGTACATCAATGGGTCTGTGACTTCTTTAGCTTGAACCATCCTGAAATAAGACCTTTCTGTAGCACTGAAAAACACCATGGTCTTTGGCTCCTTTATTTTTTTTTCCCTTTTAAATGCTTTTTAAAGTGCCACTGTGTTCTTTTGGAGTCATATTAACCATGCAATAAATTTGCATAATGTGGATCCATAATGTTTAATCAAAGCCTCTCTGGAAAGCTGTTATTGTCCATGAGCTCTCATAAATTCTCACTATCACCTCCATGTTAAATACTAAAGCTGCCCGGGGTATATTGTGCACTAATCGCTTGCAACATTGAGTTTGAGAGAAATTATCCTTTTTCTTTACCTTCCCTTTCTGTGTGAGCAAGTTAAACCTCCAAAAGGCCTGTGTGGAGGCATTTCTAGCAAGAAACACTGCAGGAGGGGAGCAGATCACCCCCAATTTCTTTGCCAGCATCCAGACGTTGGGTTATCCATCCCCATCACGGTGAGGAGGAAGAGGATGAATGCTCCTGCGTCTGCATGGCAGAAAGAGATGGAGAGCTGAGTGTCAAAATCATTTGCACTTGGAAAATTATAAGACTCAATTAAGTCCTGGGTTTCTTTTTTTTTAAGCTTTTAATTTCCTTTAAATGAGCCAGGCAATAAGGCATGACGGGGGGGAGGCTGCAGAGCTGCAGTCGTACCCACGGGTTGAACCTTAAGAGACGAACTGAATCCTTCCCAGAGCAACCTGGCCATAAAAACCCCTCCCTGGTGCTGCAGGATGCAGTCCCTTAGGGCAAACAGAATGAGTGGTGGGGGGAATTGCCCCACTGATCCCTTCTGCATGATGTCCTCCTGCCCTTGTCCTAGGCAGTTGAACCAGATGACTACTGTAGGTCCTTTCCAACTGAAATATTCTAGTCTAGTCTATTGTCAACAGCATTCTTAGCTGCAAATGCTGCTATCAGCCACATGTTACCCTGGAGGTGTCCACCAGCTCCATGCTTCTGTCTCTTTTCAGACTCATCTTTGGTGAGCATCCTCAAGCTGGAATAAAACCAGGAGGGTCCCTTGGCTACTGGCACAGGGGGAAAGGGCTTGAGGTGGTGGAGGAAAGCAGATTAAATTGGGATATAGTTCTTGGGTGCCTCTAAAACTGAAATAGCGGTGAAATGGAAATTAAAGTCAAAGGATGCTGGAGAAGAAGATTCCTTTTTTCCTGCTTTCCAATGATTTGAAAAGTTAGGCCTGAAACACAAGAAAAAAGTGAATAAGAAAGCCAAACCCATGTAGTTTCCTAATTTCTGTGGGTTACCCAATTATGAGAGAATCTGGACCTGTCCTTCTGAGTGTATTCATGATACAAAAAGGGCTACAAATAATAGCAACTTATGGGAGGTGACATCTCCAAGCCTCTTAGGAAGCTAATTCTATAACAACATTAATTCAACGTAATGCGTTCATGAATAGAGATTGGGCTAATCAGGTTTTGAAAGTTAGGCAGCTTATTCTTGCCGATCTTAATTTAACTAAGTGCCTACTCTTGAAAGGCATCACCGTTCCGGCTTATTTCAGCACTTCCTTTAGAAAAAAATCCCTTCTTTTGGTGCTTTCTCCCCTCTTGCTGCTGGGGTTTGCTCTGCTTTCAACTTGTTTGAAAAGCAAAGCAACTGACCCACAGTGGAAACATACACCTTTTCTGTATAAGGAAACATGTAACTTTCCTGTATAAGACCTCATTTCACCCTGATCAAAAGGTTTTGTTTTGCTTGACTGCTTCCCTTTCATTTGCTGTTTAATTATTTGTGCTTAAATTACCTTTGGATACATGGGGGTCAAACCCTGCGTTTGGAAACCAGAAGCGCAACACTCTCAGATGCTTACCCTGATAAATTCTTTGCCACCCACCAGTCAGGTTGGTGAATAACTCCAGCCAACAAGAGAATCCACGTGGCTGCAAGATGCTGCTCAGCCCACCTGGAGAACTGCTGTTCAAAGATGCTTTCCTCCACCAAGGGAAAGAGTCACCACTTCTCATCTTCCAGTTTTCTTCCTTTTTGCCTTGAAACTGGGCTAACACTTAAAATTGTTTTATATTTCCCTGCAATTACGTTCAAGCAGTTGGCTTTAATCTGCCATTAATGTGCATTTTTATTCCAAAGGCATCTAGCATCCCTGGCTGAATCCAACCCATGCGTGAAGACAGGGGTGGGACAACCCCCTAAAGCAGATTGCAGTGCTGTTTGTGGTGTCGGCAGCAGCTGGAGGTATTTCCAGGTGTAAGCACAAGCATATTTTAGCACCTTGTTTCCAGGCAACCGATGACGCCTCCTTAATTACAAAAGAGGGGAAATAACTCTGACTTTGGAGCCAGGAGCTGGAGAAGATGAACAAGCAGTGATAAGGTCCTACCTCAAACAGAGATAAGTTAAAAGATTAGCCAGGCAGACAGGCCTGGTGCTCACTGCTGAATTGAAGTCAAATAGATGGCTTAATGCTGGCATCGAATTAAAAAGAGTGTTATTTAAGGATTTAAATCTTGAAAGACCTCATTTCCCAGCTGGCCTCCTAATGGAATTCATGTTAGTTTGGGGACCAGATCCTGCACGCAGCAAAATGCATCCATCACAAGAGCATTAATATAAAGCTGCTGTAATGCATCAAGAGCCTCTGTATAATGTGCTTGCGATGGAATAATCAAGAGCAGGGCCAATTTCTTTTTATATACAGAAGCTTTTTAGAAGACACAAGGTAAGGGTCTTTCCTACCACCCTCTTGATCTTTGGTGCCTTTATTATTGTCTGTCTCCTGCAAAAATTGCTGCTCCAGACCCCCATGAACAACCCCAGGACCTGTGTCCATCTCTCTGGAAGATGCTGTATTTCCTTTTTTTCTCTAAAAAATCTCTTTTAGTAGGTTTTTGATGACTCTAATCTTTAAGGCTTTGGTTCTGTATCCCCATTCTTCAGGTGAGAACCCAAAATCCAAGAGGTTTTCCAAGAGGAAATCTTATGCATCTTGATCTTAAGATAGAAAAATGACCTTTTATTTCTAAAATGGCTTTAAAAACTATAGTTCCTGGAAGCCTGATTTGCAAACCCATCCAAAATTCGCCATCTGACCATCCCCTGTGCCTCTGGCCTGCATCTGATTACAAGGCAATGATTCAATTTGATAATATCTAATTTTTATTGCAATATCAATAAGGGAAACTGCCAATCAGCTGAGCAATTCTGAGCGTGTTAGTGCATTTAGACCCCTCCAAGCAAGAGCATCCTTAATACTTGGTGATGGAAAAGCAAATTAGAGCAGAGCCCACAGCCAGCGTCGGGTGGGGGGACCTTAGACAGGGACAACCAAAGTGTTGAGAGGGGTAATGTAGAGATACTTAAGCAAACCTAACTCAAAAATACCTTGACCTGAAGGTAAATCTCAACCTGCATTTCTGAGCGGCCACCCAGGTGTTTTAACTGGCAGATTTTCTAGTCTCAATCCAAGAGCTTAGAACTGAGCTTCATGTTCTGCTTTCTCTTTGATCCACTTTGGCATCTTCTAAATCTGAGCTGGGGGAGAGGTTTTTTGGGCACAGTTTTGGGAGGCATCCACTTTTTTTTATTGACAGGATTCCCTTTCAATGAGAGGGATGGAGCTCCACAAGCTCAGCCTTAAGTAAGGTTTCCTCCATACTTTATCCAGCATCCTAGAGTGATTTAAAGGATTTAGAGGTACCTCAGTTATGACAGATGAATGGACTTGGATAGAAAGACCCTCTTCATCTCAAGCATGAGAAATTGGATATTCCTCGATGTGAAATGCTTTCTGAGCTTGATGGATCTAGTTGGATCTGGTGGAGCAAATCCCAGGAGCCTAAAGGTTTAAATGCCTTAAAAGTTTAAATATTAAAAAGCACAGATTTATTACACAGAGTGACCTTTAAAACTTGTCTCATTAAACTACATCTTCTGGCCCTTCTGGGCCTTGGTGCCTCTGAAGATGAGACTGGGAAGTTCAAAGCAATGAGCAAAAATGGTTAAAAATGTCACCATTTTATAGAGTTTTCTGCAAAACTGGAACTTGAAAAAGGTAAAAAAAGACCCCTTGTCTTAATATCCCCACAGGCTTCCCCATGGAATAGTATTTGCTGCCTCTGTGATTGTTTTTCTTTTGAGGAACACCCCCAACAAAGAGGAAATGCTCCTGCCCTTGATGCACCAGTGTGTGACACAAATTGCACCATGTCATGCAAAAAATAGACTTGATTTTATACTGTCCATGTCCCTGAAGAAATCCCAGAGAGATTTGGGGATACCAGGGAATGATCATCCTTCTAAGGCCTGTCTATATCACTGCCTGTCCTTGTGTTAATCAGAACAACACAAAACCACCATAATAAAATGATTAAAGGACAGGATCGAATTAGGCACAAGATGAGAGATGGGATTACATCAGCTATGTGGAGGGATGGAGAGAATGGGATTGATCCTGTCCCTTCCCATCCTTTCTCTTCCCAAATTCATCTGAATTATGCATGATGTCTACTTGGATTAGCCCTAACTCAAGGACCCTCAGTGTGATTTGCAGGAGGAGAGCAGATGCAGTGATGCAGGATGGCAGGAGAGAGCCTTGAGTAGAGCCTTGGGACACCAAAATCTCCCTAAGAGCTTTCAGAGGGAGTTTTGCAGCACATTTTTCTTTCCCCAGTGAGTTCCCAAACCCTTCAGCTTTTAAAAGGGCTTTTAAAATGCAGAGTGTTTATCCAAGCTCCCAACTGGATCATGCTCCAAGCACACCAGGGAGGGTTAAGAAATACAACAGCCAATGCTGGCTCTGCTTCGCACCAGAATGGGCTGCCCCAACTTACTTCAACTTCTTTTCTCAGCTATTTATGGGATTTCTTTCTCTAGAACCAAGGGTTCTGTCCTGACTGTAGGGCTGGAAGCCAGCGCTTGGGCTGGTGATGTGCCAAGTTGGCTGAAGCACTTGAAAAGGAGAATTTTGCATCTTTAAGAGGAGTTTGGCACAAATTTACAGCAATGGGGCCATTTGGGCACTTTGCCAGTGGAAAATGGCTTCGATGGCTTCAAATTTCTTATTCTGCTCTGATAACACACACACAAAAAAGGGAATTTTAGCAACCTTCAGATGTTCCATTAACTGCGGGATTGAGTTGTGCCGTTTGATATTAATACACATTTTTAACACCCGGTGTCATGTAGCTGCCTGTTTCTAAATTGAAGCTTTTTGGAGTTTCACAAATCTCCAATTTCACTCTTCCTCATCCCGATTTGGAGTGAGAACATGGTTTGAGACGCTGGAAATTTCAGTGCTACAGACGGTCGTGTTTACAGTTCATTATAAATAAGAGTTTGCAATGCAGATTGAGCAGGGCTTGGAAGGGGGAGGTTGTTTACTTGCTCTTCAGCTCAGTCCCAGGTATGGCTGTCATTCTGAATAATTAATTTACAATTAAAAGAATAATTTGCCCCAAGTTTGCTGGGTGCATCTTCATTTTTATATTCTCACCTGCACCAAAAAATAATATAATAATCAAGAGTGTAATAAAATAATGTGATAACTTCCCCAAATGCAATTTGCTGCTCTTCCCTGTAAAATCAATCTAATTATAGACACACATATTAAATGAATGTCACAATCATTGCGGAGGCACCTGAGCCTCAATAGTTTAGAGCAGGCACAGCAAGGAGGGATCGCTTCCACAGGGAGGGGCTGGTCTCACCCTGCTTTGATGACATGTAATTGCATGTCCTTTGTGTGTTAGATAAATGGAGTTTAAGCCCTTACATTCAGAATACATCAAGAAGTATACCAAGCACTGGAACAGGTTTCACAGACTGATAGAATGGTCTGGGTTGGAAGGCACCTTAAATCTCACCTACTTCTCCCCCCTACCCTGGCATAGGCACCTTCCACTAGACCAGGTTGCTTCTGGCTTTCAGTGAAACTGAAGCAGGCTCTTTGCTCAATCTGATTTTTGGGGGTTATTTCCTCAAGGGCAGGACATGTGGTTCGGGAGCATGTGGAGGGAGATGTGTAACCTGGTGTTGATTTCCAGGAGTTATTCATCCAACCACTCACACTAAATGTTTTCAGCAGGTTTATCCAGAGGGAGCAGTGAGTGTCTCAAGACACCTGTGGGAAATTATTTAGGGTTTCAGCCAGCTCCCTATTGAAGCATGAAGATGACAGCAGGTTGGCTAAAAGCCAGACCAACATTTTGGGGGCAATTCTTGCTATTTTTTATCACTCCAGACAGATTTGTCAAAACCGATGCAGAAGGCTCTGATCAAAATGGGGGAGCGGGGGAAGAGTTGAAGCAAAGCTGGGTATAAAAGTCTGGCCCCTCACCAGCTTGCGCATCTGATCTTTTTAAAGCCATTTCATCTTCGTTCTGGTCATAGTGAGGACAATTCCCACAGAGCATCTCATCCCAATGTAGGCAGAGGCAGTTGGTTTTACACTCTACAATTAATCAGGCATCTTTTGTGGCTTTCACATGAAGATATCACCTCCCTATTTGTGGGAAGAATTATACAAGGGATGCCAAGACCTAGATTTTATTTGAGCTCCCTTTCAGACTTTACTAAGCAAATGAATTGCAGGAGCAGAGATACAGAAGAAGGAAGTTAATTGGGCAGCATGACTGCCTGCAAGGACACAAACATCAACGTGTACCTGCTCTGAAGAAGACCTTGACACCTGCAAAATAGGGTGATTTATGAACCCTATGAAACTATCACTGCATGTGATAAACCCCACACAACCCCAGCTTGAACTTTATTTTGCTGTATTCTGGCATTCAGAGCAATGTTGAGCATCTAATTCTCTGGGTAAGAATTTGCAGGAGCTGGTCCTTCGAGTTTCCTCCTTTTCTAGGTAGAGATAAGTCAAGTCAGGACTCATTTTTCCAGGCTGAATTGCTCCTTAAAACGCCAGTCTGTGGAGGTTGTGTACCAAGGGTTAAGATCTAAATGGCATCCATCACCTTTATAGTGCCTTACATATAACCTGCTGGGGCATATCTCAGCAGATGAGAGCAGACAGCCATGATGCTCTCTGGTCATAATGGAGAGATGAAGCAAGTCTGGCATAAACAGATCAGGCACATACCAAATAAACATCACCTGTGGATTCTGCACTCATCCCTGTTTCCTTCCATACCCATCTCATCTCTCAGCTAAAATCTCAGTGTGCCTCTTTGTGGTACCCTCAGCCATGTCTGGACATGGATAACCCTTTTTCACTCTTTCTTTCTCCATGGCAGTATGTGATGGAAACAGTGCTTACATTTGTAGCTATGGAAACCATTGATTGCTGTTAATGAAGCCTCCCCATCCTCCTGGACTGGTTTAGTCACATGCAGAGAGTAAGTGTCGGATGCAGTGGGATATTTTCCAGCAGGATCTCATCATTCCCATACAGGGGCTGGGTTTTACAGTGGGGCTTCTTGTACAGACACAGCCTATCCCAGCCATCTGCGTCCCCCAGCACTAATGCAGAGGGCCCTCCAATATCCTTCCAGTTAGCAAGGTGTTTGCTGGTATGACAAAAATAAGGATGATTTCCACCAAAGTTTGTTTCTGCAAGGATTGGAGCAGCTTCTGGCTGGTTTGGGGTCTCAGCCTGAAAAATTGATGTACTTCAATAAATACCCACTTAAGGATTCTATAATCCACACTTTGCCTTGATGGGGATGGTGGATATCTCCAATTCAGCTCCCCCAGCTGATATTTCTACCTATCTGGTCCTACACAAAAGCTCGTTCCATGCCTTAGCTCCTTCCTCTCATCTCTCCCCAGCCTAACCTCCACCAGCCACTCCAGTCTGCAGCTGCTTGTTTGATTTTTTAATTATTCTTCATTATATTTAAGGCAATTTTGGGAAAAAAAAAAAAAAGGGAAAAAAGAAGAAAAAAGTTTATGGCAATTTACGCTGCTTTGTAATTAGAGCCGGCGATTAGAAAATCTTTTGCTTCATGATGGAGTTTTCCTTTAAAAAGAAAAAAAAAGAGAGAAAAAAATCAGTAAAAGGGAATAGAAAAAGGCCGCCAAAAGAGCTCAAAGACTAGAATTAAACAGATTATATCTCATTACTTCCAAATGGAAAGGAAAGTTACAGCTTATTAGAGCAGTTGCATCTGCAGCTGGGCAGGAAGGGAAGCAAACTCCCTCCGCAGTAGCAGGCTTGGGTTGTGATAGTGGGTTGCAATTGGCTTTGAGGGCTGATGTTTTTCCAAGTCTTCTGCTCTTGGTAGGAAATAGATGACTTTTTGGATCGGTTTCTGTTTCTTTTGTTCTGCAGGGCTGACTTTGCAGATAAATGCCACCTTGATTTCAGCCCATTTAAAGGCCAAAGCTAATTAAATAGCGCATCCTACAGCCTGTGCGTCTACCCTTCCTGGTGCCATTTCTAGGTGCTATTCATGTGCAGTGCTTAGGATGAGTGATCCCCAGAAAAGAAAGGAAAAAAGGATGAATTTGGGCAACTTAAAATGAGTTGTTTTACTGCCGTAAGGGGTGTTTTGGTCCCAGCTGCAAAACTAGAGAAATTCATGTTAAAAACATTCAGGTAAAGTGTCTCTTTAGGCACACAGCATGCATTGGTGTGGATTACAGGGCTGTTTGGCATCCTGCCCTCTTGTCATCCCTCCCCTGCAATCAGGAGTCCATCTCGACCATTTTCAGCTGCTCATCCTAATGCCAGGGGAGGGCTCCAGCATTGCCAAGCTGTTTATTTCTCCCTGTGACAAGTTGTGAATGTGTGAAAAACGGGTTGTGCAGAAAAGGGAGGGTTTTGGTTGCACCCTCTTGTGGCTGCTCGAGCATCAGTTTAACACATAAAGCCTTGAGGGGTTTATACTTCCTAACTGAGCATCTCAGGAAAGGTTTCTCATTATATGGAAAGACTCTCAGGAGACTTATCCTGGTGGAAAATGGGGTTTGGTTGAGGGAAGGAGCAGCACAGCTGTCTCCTTGAAGGCAGACCGCTGCAGCAGAGACCTAACATAATCATTACACACATGGCTGAGCATTGTGGCTATGAAATCACACATTGTCAGCCCAGGGGGCTCCTGATATCCAGGCTTTGGGGGGTTTTCAGCATGAAATAGTCATGTGGGGTGAGATCTGAGCTCTTTTATTTGCCAAAAGCATGGGGAGGGGAGCTGAGTGGGCATACATGAAGCTTTCTCCTCCCCTAAACAAGCTTTGGTATCAACATCCTCTGGGTTTTGTCAGTCCTTGGAGAGTAGATGATGCTGAACTCTTGGTGCCATGCACAGCTCTTTCACAGGCAGCTGCTGACCTTAACAGAGCAAGTCAGAGCTGAAGACAAATACAGGCAGACAATGAACCCAACTTAATTGGAGCTCAGAGCCTCTACTTGTGCTGTCTTCTCTTTTTTTCCCCCTTCCTTAAGGAATTTTTTCATTAGTGAATAACAAAAATTATTTAGGTGCTTGACATCTCCAGAGTGGTTGTGGATTTGCAGCATGCATTAGCTGGAAAGTTTATCCCAGCCTTAATAGGCATGAAGAGGGATGGATGCATTTCAACTAAACCAGGGGAGCTGATTGCTACCTAAATAACTAATTCATCTTCATAGCAGACACCTGTCAACAGCTAGTAAAGAGGAGTTACACCCAAGATCAAGCCAATTAGTTGTAGAGGAGAGCTGCAGAGGAGGGTACTTATAGATGCAAACAGCTCTGGAGTATGTAGGTGTTTGGATGTGGAGTTTGTGGCCTGGGAGTGACCTATGTTGGTGAATCATATGAGTGCCTGTTTGGGATGCTCCAGGTCAGTCCATGATTCTGGTGAATCAACTCCATCTATTTTTAGTGTTGGTGAAGAGCGGGTGGAAGCCTAGAAAGGTTTTTGAGAAGCTGAAGAGAGTTACTTGGGGCTGCCTTGGAAGCATTTGAAGGAGATGAGATGCAAAAGCTCTGCTTTCAAAGGTGTGACAGATGGGAGAGGAAATGAAATTGCGTGAGGATCTAAATGGGTCATGGCAAAAAAGCTTTTCAATAGTTTTTAGTGTCATGAGGGATCCATAGAACCTTCTGCCTGCCTGTATAACTCAGCCCATTGAACTCCACCAGAGCGAGGGCAAGACTTTGGCTGCTTTCTCATCTCTTCTGTATTGGAGGAAAACAACCCTTGTTGGGATTCAGAGGTCTTAAACTCACAGAATTGCTTTTGCAGTTGCATTTTCTCCTCTGCTGGGGCCATTGCAGTGAGACAGGCAAGGAAAACCACATACCCAGAGCCCAGCTTTGGGCTGGAGGTCAAAACACCCCCCATGTCAGTCCCACCATCCCTGTGCACCACAAACCCATCTGCTGCCCTCGTACATGCTCTCCAGAAGAGAATTTGCCCAGCACTAAGTGTGAGCTGTCACTGTAACAACCTCCTGTGGCTTGTGCTGCCTTGTGATTGAAGCTTCCATTAACTTGCATTTCTCCTTTTATTTTTCCTTCTTTTCCCCCATTTTTTTGCTTGAAGCTCTGCTCTCCTTAATTTGATTCTTTTTTAGTTGTTTTCCTTAAGCACAATTGCCACAGCTCTTGTTTAATAAGTAGCTAATCAATTCTGTGGGATTGCTGCAGCCCCACTGCTCCCAGCCATGCTGAAATGGGATGCTCTGATTAATTTCCCCCCCTTTCCTGTTTGTTTGCCAGCAATTAACTCTGATAACTCCCCCCCTGGTGACTTGGGGGTGTAGGAATGTGTATTTCCAAGGTGCTGATGTTTTGCCCTGTGGCTGGTGATGGGCTCTGGAGATGATACATTTCCCTGCTTAGGTTGGAAATATTTGGGATGGAAGCATGCTTGGCAAAGCGCAGATGACTCCCTGTAACTTCTCTTGCCTGCAAGAGTTGTCCATGAACAACAACAAACCCCCTCCAATTAAATAAAACCTTATTCCTATTTTTTAAGGGGATTTTTTGGCTAAGCTCTTGGGGTGTCCAAAATGAGGATAAGTGGTCTTCAATTTTTGCCTGCTCTTTGTTCTGTGCATGTTTTCCTTTTGCTTTCTTGCTGGGTTACTCTACTATTCATAAGACTCTGCTCATCACTTACTGTTCCTACAAAGCCCCTTTGTGGAGGTGGGAATATTATTCTGGAATTGATATGACCAGAGATAATGGTTAAAGGATGGTTTGTATTCACAAAGAAAGCAAAACTGGGCTTGCTGCATGGGAAAATCACAGCCATGATCCCATAGATCCCATTGTGCTGTGCTCTTGCAACATGAACAAGCTTCAAATTTGAAAAGTCTAAACCTGTTTTCAAATAGGAAAAGGTGAAATTGGGTCAATTGAGTGAGTTATGATCTATTATTCAGGATAACTTGGAAAGATTTGCAGTATTTTTGAGGAGGGAATTAGGTTCTGTATAACACTTGAGTAGTTACTTTTCTACTAAACCCCTGAAAGCCTATCTTCTAAAGATAATAAACCATGATCAGTTCACCTGGGTTTCCATTTTAACTCACTCTGAAAGAGTAGTTAAGCCTCCCTCCCTGTTTGTGAAGACACCTACTCTACATGCTTGTAGCACGCCAGATAATAGACCTAAGAGTTATAACTTGGTGATAAAAATAGTGCATAGATAATGGAATAACTATCGAGTGCGTCTTCCACGAATGCAAATGGGAGTTTTCTCTGTGCTGGTTTTCCCCCACTTAGAGATTTTCACAGCCAGGCTTTGGACCAAGCTGAGATGTCGCATGGGAAGTGAGCAAAGCAATTAACGGGCTTTGATAAGTTCTGGAGCTGCATACCTGCTGTTCTCCAATGGGCTTGTCTACACACATGAGCCTGAAAGCTCACATGGGGACACCTATCAGTACAAAAAAGCTCCTTTTTGGCTTCTCCTCCCTTTCCTCCACCAAAAACTCTTCTGTAATTTGCTCTAGATAAGCTCTTGTGTCTTAAGTTCCTTAATATTTATTAAACCTCCATGTCCAGATAGTAAGAAGACCCCTGCATGCTGATTCACAAAGGTTTCCCCGTGCCTGGAGCATCTCTTGTAGTGGGGGAATCCCTTTCTTGGTGGGAGTCTCAGAGGAAATTAATACTATCCATACTGTGAGCAGGACACAAAGGGTTTGGCCTGCAGTAAGTTCTCTTTCCTGTGTTCGTTCCTTACAGCTGGACTTTGCAGTTCAGGGGTAATTCATAACCCTCTTTTCAAATTATTTACAGTGCTGGGAGTTGCCCTGAAACATGAGGAAATACTGCAAATAGGCAACATGTCTGCACTTAGTTTATCTCATCAAATTCATCAGAGCTAGGCTTGGCTGAGCCCAACCAGTCTGTGGGATTTGCTACTGCTGGGTGAAAGAGAAAATCAGCAAGAATAGGGTTCTTTTAAGGAAAAAAACTTCTAAACCAAAAAATCAGACATGTAAGATAAAATCCGTATTCCAAAGGTTTAAATGCTAGAGAGAAGGAGAAATAAAATGCCTATGTGGGATTTTTGCCAGGATCGTATTGCCACTATATGTAGTGACGGAGATGCTTGTGTCTGCTTTGAAGCACAAGTGGATCCTATTTGCATGGGATCATTCAAACTGATCAGTTTTTCTGATCTGACCTTGGAAATGCCTTTATGTGCATTTCCTGAGACTGAGGACTTGGTGCTTCTCTAAATTAGGATCATAAAACCTCAAATGAGGTTCTTGCAATGTGGCCAGCTTAGAAGCCGCAGCTGCAAATCCTATCTTTGGTCACTGAGCCCCAGAGTCAATTTAGAAGAAACTCCATTGCAATGGTAGTGGAACAGAGCCCAACATGCCTCAAAGGTGAGCTCAGTGCACTGGGCCACTCATTTACTTTTAATTTTAAGGTAGAGGGAGAAATTTAATGATAGGGAGGATGAAAAGCAGCATTGTTACCTGGACCTGAATCTTTTGTGCATCTGACAGATTTAGCTGAGATTCAACCCACACATTGATAAGGCTCCCCGTTCTTAATGGCTTTATTCTCTTCCATGTCACCATAGATAACTGATTTCCACCAAAAAACTCTTTATTCTTCAAGCAGGGCTCATTTCCCACTACGTTTTTAGACCAGAAGGGCATGGAAAAATAATAAGCACTGTGCACTGTGTTCAAGTTAAGAGCCGTGATTATCCTTTTGTAGTGCCGGAGTTGGTGTTTTCAAGACACTGGAAGTTTATTTTAAGTGCATCTTTTTGAGGTGAGAAATGGGTGTTTACACTTGAAGTAGATGGAGAAGAGCAGTCAGTGCTGGTTAATCTTCTTGAAAAAAGTGAGGGGGCTGTGTGTGGGGGCATCCAATTTAAAGTCATTGAGTCTTTTCCATGAGAGCATCAGTCTTAAAGGAGAACTTCACCATCATGCCAGGGTTAGCCAAATAATGGCAAAAGCAATTCAAGATGGCTCTGTAATACCCACCTGATTCAGCTGGTCAAAGCTGGCCACTCTGGCTTCAGCACATGCTTGTGGCTGCAAAGCTGTGTTTAAAAAAAGCCAGTAAAAGTGATATTTGTGGATGTATAACTTGATTTCTCAAAGTGACTTTGGAAAGATAGATGGAGATCATAGGTTTTTCTTATTATCAGCCAGATTTGTGTCTGGATGCGAAGACAGACATCAGAAATGGGGGATGAGGGGCAGACACATCTTGTTTAGGGTTCAAAACCAAGTTGGTCATGTTCATAGGTCAGCTGTGGGTCTCACCTCCTTAAAGACCTCTTTCTGCATCTTCATCCACTGCATCTTTTCAGGGCAAAGAGCAAACTACTTGAACTGCCTCTTCTCTCTCCACCGTCTCATTCTCTTCTGCTTGCCATTAAAGTGTCAATATTTTGAGCCCTGTCTGATGACACTCCCAAGGTCCCCATGCCACCCAGGCTGGATCAACACCTGCCAATTCTGCACAGCCGAGGCGGGGAAGAGGGTGTCAACCTGGCTGAGATGCACAAAGACGCTGCAATGATAATAAATTGGCTTGTCAAAGAGGAGGGCAGATTTGCTATTAATGGAAATAATAGTAGATTACATGGGCTTTTGTCACACAATATAATCAAAGACAGGATCAAAGGGAGGGAATATAGCAAATGGTTAGCAGGCAAGACATGCTAATGAGATAAAAACGCTAGCCTTGCCACCTCTCTGAGCTTCAATCGAAGGATAATTGATACTAAATAATGTAATTTTGAGCTGTGGTGAAATGCACTTAAAACCAGCAGACAAGGCTGTGAAAATGTTTTAGTTTTTCTGTTACTCTGCTGTCATTTCCATCACTGCCTTTTTTTTTCCCTCCCTGTGGCAGCTGATTGTGTGTGTGGGAGCCTTGGGGGGGAGAGGGAATAAGTGGTAAAAACCCTATTTTGGGGAAATACTGGTGCATTTACACAGCTTTAACTTCATGATGTAAAGCCCCAGGGTGGGCCTTTTTGCAGGTCACCTCAATTCATCTGTGCTTGGGTTTGTGCGGTGAGGACGGTTCCGTGGTGGCACTGCTCATGGCAAAGTCACTGTGCCACCTCCATTGGCACCACAATGCTTGTGGGCAGCAGCTTCATCTGGCTTAAAAGCTGCTATTTCAACCTGCCACTTTAAATGCAATTTAAAACTACCCATGATTTAAATGTAAAGGGATGCAATTTAAACAAGTCTCTAGCAGCAATGCGGTGAAGTGCAAAGGTTTGGCATGGTGGGATGTGATTTTTATTCCCTGAAGCCACGTTGGCTGAAGCTCCACTGCATTTCAGTCAGTTCTATCTAGCCCAAGGAGCTCATAATAGTCTAAAATAGTCTTTGCTAAGTGTGGGTGGAGGAGAGATTTTCTGGGGTTCAGTAATAGCTGCAAAGGACATCAGTGGTGCAGCTGATCCATGCAAAGGCATCCCTTGCTGCCAAGGTAGGAAGAGCTCTGTGACAAGTGCAATGATGGCAAGCTAAAAATAAAGAGTATTTTGGTGGTTGAGGATTTGATTATTTTTTTCCTACTTGGAAGTTCCTTGTGGCAAAATTAATCAAATCAGGATATTCCCCAGAAACTTTTGGTTTGTTTATTTACTGCAATGAGTTCAGCTGAGCAGCTTCTCCCTGCAGAAATAAGGCTGTTCTGTGTCACGGAAAATAAGTAATGAAAAATAGAGGATCTCTTCTCCATTCCCAACCTCTCTTTGCTGACTGATGCCAAAGGCTAAATTAAGACTAATTTTGCCGCATCTCTTCTGAAGAACCTTGGAAGCATTTTTTCAATTAAGGATGCCCTGTGGCGCTAAACAGCACAGGAGAACATGCGAGATCCAGGTTCATGTAATGTATGGCCTTGGTACTAACTCAATGCCACATCAATGTGAGAAGATGAGGGAGGGATAATAAATGAGTCCTGCTCAGTTAAGACTCTTAAACACCAGTAAAGTCTGAATTCCAGTGCACTACTGAATGCAGCCACTAACCTGCCTCCACCCTTATTTCACTGATTCATGCACCTCTGATTTCTACTGGATGTAAAGGAAACAGAAAAGTGGGGTTTGAGGTGGGATCAAGCTCCTGTGCTTGACCTCAGCACTGTCAGCATTAAGCAAGTCAGTGTTAGGAGCTCCTCTTTTCTGGATCACACCATTTTATTCGCAGCGTTACTTTTTATAGATGCCTTCATCCTCTTTCAATGGGGAGGGAAGGAAGGCAAAATGTCCACAAGCAGATCCAGTGAGTTTTCTGTGCTCTGTTCAGACAATTGCTACCAATTTGAAGAGTTGGTGCACGTACACTTAGAAAGCACGTGAACGTCAGCATCTTTACACGTGAGATGCTTTGGTCAAGGTTTTGTATACATTGAAATGTCTACAGTTCCCAGAACAGGAGGATTAGTTTCCCGGGCATCTGATTATGTGGTTGTGGTTGTTATGGGAATGAGGAAGGTAAGTGATTTATGACAATATAAGAAAGGATCCATTTATAGCCTTGTGCATGTGGATAGTGTGTGCAGGTGTGAACTACCACCAGCCACATTGTGAACTGAGTTTCTCAGCCATTCTAGGGGAAAGAATAAGGTTCAACAGCTTTTACCAAGGGTAAGAGAGTCTGAGGTTCATTTTCTGGAGGAAAAAAAGCATGGAATGGTTCAGCTCAGGCCAGAACAAAAACATACTGTCTCTTCCTGAATTGCTAGTTCATTTGGGATGGAAGGGGTGAGTCTCTCTAAAAATTCTTCCGCTGCTTCCATTTCCATCTATTCTGAAGAGAAACAATAACCCTGCAAGCCAAAAAGCCAGGAGCCACATTTTAATGGTGCAAAAAGAAAACATATTGAAGCGGTGGTTGTCTTCCTTGCATTGTTTTTGTCTATAAAGCTGTAGTGGTGGCTTGCATTCAGAATGAGTGGGCTTCTGGGTCTACCCAAGAGGGCATTTCCTACTAAATCTACTATTGTCTGGAAGGAAAACAAATGCCCAGCTTTCATTCTCAATGTTTATTTGCTTTATGAGTTTAGCTAAGAGCTGGAGGACAACAGTCGCTGCACTGCCTCTGCTCGAGCTGAGGGAGAAACCGAGGTGAGAATTTTATATAACTTGCCTGTGGTCATACAGCAGAGACGCAGCCAAATGATGGCTGGGCAAGGTATATTTAGAAATGAATTAAATAGAGCATTCAGGCACCTGGGAGGAGAGCAGTGGCTTGCTGTGGTCACCATCCCCCACGACTCCTTGCATGGAGGTGGGTGGAAAACGGATGGAGGTACCCAGGATGTCTTTGCTCCTTGTTTTCTCTCCAGACTTCTTCCAGACACCTCATCTGACATGATGCTTGGATGGAGCAACTCGTGACAGCCTGAACCTCCTCCAGTTCTGACACTGCGGAACTTTGCTTGTAGAATTAAGCATCTGTAGGAAATGTTTTCAAGCCGTGGGAGTCGAAAAAGAGATTAAACATAGAAAAGAGAGATAAACTGCTGTGTCTTAGAAATGCGTATCTGTGCTCAGCCCATGTCTAATGAAGTGATTCATGGAATGCCTCCTTGGAGAGGCTGTGAATATTGCTGCTCTTCCAACCCTGGAGCCAGCAGCTTTGAATATCAACTTTATTCCTGGGAAATCAGGAATCAAGAGGGTGATGCTGTGAAATGGGGGTGGTTGGGAAACATCCCATAGTCAGGGACAACTCACACTGCTAAAAAATTCTTCCTTTCCTTCTCTCCCCATCTCTGTTCAAAACTTCTTGGTTGGAGCGCGATCCTCTGTAAGCTACAGCTTGTGTGTCATTCTCTAGGGCCTTTTTTACCTGCTTATTTGCTCTTTTTTAGCATTAATTTTGGAGGTTTTTGGATAAGCCTGTGTTTTATTCATGAGGTTGCTCCCAGCTCCTCTTCTCCAGCCCTTCATTAAACCTGGGATCACACTTTCTGAAGGTCTCCCTCAAGGCTGCTTGCTTGTGAAAACCATATGATTATGGCTAAGGCTGTTGGACTTGAGACCACACTTGATATCTCCCTTTTTGTCTAGTGAAGAGACACTTCATTTACCATAGATTTTCTTTTCACACTTGTTTTCCCCTGGCCTTCAGAGTGGGGAGGAAAAAGAGGTCTCTTGAATTCTCTTTGTTGTTTTCACTGATTAGTGTATTTTGGGTTTCATTTCAGTTCTTTAAAACCAAATTTGTGAGAGATGGGATCTTCTAGGTTCTTTCTTTAAAGTGAAAAAGGTCATGTTAATTAATCATTCTCGTTATGACAAGCAGTGCTAAGGACCGAGTGAAGCATTTGTTCTGTTCCTGCCTGTGTGGGGGAGTTTGTATGAAAAGGATACTCCAATGCACATAATACAATCATTGTAATGTCTTCAGACTGTTATGTAAACTGAATAACATGTCACTCTCTTCCTTTTTTTTCTCTGTTAAATTAAATGAACTGAAGTCTGAAAGGGGAAGGTGGAAATTAACTCTTTAAATACTGAACTCTGACAAGAGACATTTGGAAAAAGGCGTTTTCATTGCCCTCAAAAGAGAAGTCCTAAGAGTTACCTCTCAAATACTCATCAAAAGCAAATACTCATCAGCTGGAAAAAGGCAGAGCTTCCTTTATGTTTTTAAGCCCTTTTTGTTCTGCTCATTTGAGGAAGGTGTCTCATTTGAAAAACACCTGCACTCATTTAGAGAAGAATGAATTGGGATAATAAATAGTACTCCCTTGCCATTCACTGAACTGGGAACACTTGATTTTTTTTCTTTTCCTCCTTCCAACTGTTATAAAATAGACCAAAAGAGGCCTATTTTAGATCAATAATGTTTTTTTTCTTTTTCTCCCTTGATATTCTGGGTCAGCTGGCAAATGGAGAATTATTCTTTACACAGCTCTAAAAAGCTCCCATTATCACCCATCTGAGACGGCCACTTGCCCCAAGAAGGGACCCACTGCCTGAGTGAATGGGTAATAAAGTGAATGGTGTCTGGAACGAGCAGCTGTCAGGTTTGCCCTTGACAGTACCTTCCTCCTTGCTGCATCCTGGTCCTTGCATTCGGATGCTTCAGCACAGGGATGAGCAGTCCCTGGGCCCTCCCAATTCCCATTATTCCTGTTTTTTCTGCTCCCTTTCAGCCCGAGCCGTTCCTGCCGTGCTGATCTGTGTCAGAAATTCATTAACTAACTTTGCATTTTGATGGTAGACATGGAAATGCCATCTGCTACCCAACGGCTGTGCTTCCTCGTCTGCCCAAATCCTGCCGAACCCCGCCAATGTCACTGAGATTGGTTGAGCTGCTACTCGCTTTCCTGTTATTAGCAAATTAAGATGCACTTCCCGCTGTTGATTTCCTCATCTAAACACTGCAATGGGAAAAAATAACCCTATTACTGGGCCAGGATATAATTTAGCCATAACAGTAATCTTAGCTGGTCTGAGACGGGGTGTTATTCTGCATCTGTTGTTATTCTCCATAGCCCGTATTCCTAAAGCTGGGGAATGCATTTCCTTATCAAACAGCTTCATTTAAGTCTAATTAGATAGAGACCCACAGGTGACTCTGTCTAATATCCTCCCCTCTGTTGGCAGTACCTTAAGTACCCCAGAATGTGTGCTTACTGCAGGAAAAAAGCTCAGCTCCAGCAGAGGAGAAGTCAGTTTATTTGCGCATCCTTCTGCACTAAACGCAGGCCAGGCAGCAATTTCCACACTGATAGAGAGCATTGGATACCATAAGGAATAACACTGGAGTCGTGATGGGCTTCCTGTTGAGCGAGATACTGCTTGGGGTAATGGTATCAGCATCTGCCTCCTTTTAAAGATCCAAAATCCTCATCAGTGCCAAGATGCAGAGAGAGAGAAGTGAGAAATTTGGAGCAGGATTTTGGGTGGTCTTGGGAAGGATTTGGAGGGCTCTTGTTGCTTTCTCAAGGTGTGAGAGGTTGGAAAGGTGGAAGATTTTAGTCAAGAATAGCTTTAGATTTGCTTTGCCGCATTTCAGGTTCACCCACTGTCTGGAAGCAATCCTTATTGAGATAAGTTGGTGCATCTTCCAAGGAGAGGTCAGCCCTTGGCCACTGCAGCTTCTGGCTATTTTGTGGATGCCTTGAGGGTGGCATTATCTAGGTAACAGAAAGGAAATGTAACTTTTATATAGGGAAAGCTACACTGCCAGTATGGAACTGCTGCTCTTTGGCTCTGAAAGTAAGTTAAATGAGTATGTTAGGCTTAGGCAACCCACTCCTGGACATCTAACATTAGCAGAGATACTGTTGGGAAGAAGGACTCAATGAAATTGGGCATTACCCCCCCAGTCACCTTTCCTCAATTCTCATAGGCTGGATCATCTTTACTCACTTGATCCCTGTCCATCCCTCCAGTGTTCTCCTGCAGACAGGTTGCAGAGGGCTGGAAAGAGCAGACATTGATTACCTCATTTGCATGTTTTTCCTCCCTAAAATGCACTGAGTCATGATTTCACATCAGTTTAGCACTATTAGCGGGAACAAAGTTTGCAGGTGCCAGCTGAGAATATCTAAAGAGAAGGGTTTATCTCCCTCAAATCCCATCTGAAATAACCAAGATTTTCATCACTTGGCTCCTTGGAGGGCCTAGTTTAATCTTGTGGAGATTCAGATGTCCCTGAGCAGATCCTAGCACGTTATGGGACCAGAGAGATGTGGTGCTTGGTCCCCATCCACGTGTGGCTCTTGGCAATGAGGACTGTTGTCTCATCAATATAATCAGAGATGGCAGAGAAAGGAAGGGTTTATTATGAGAAATGACCAAGAATGAGAGTCAGGTTTCTTGAAAACATGTGACTCCATTTTCAACCCCTTGTCACAAAGCCAGGGCTCACAGGTTCTGCACAAACACATTCACAGCTTTCATTTGAGTAGCTCATTTTCTTGTATTGACCCAGAAGGGTTTTGGGAAGTTGATGAAATCAGTGCTTTTCTGTGAATTGCTTCAGAGAAACTGCAACTTGCAGCATTCCCCAGCACACATAGGAAACCTGAATATTGCTGCTGGAAGGGTTTGGGGTTCCTGAATCCATTTGGATTATTTAGCAGAAGCAAAAGGGCTGTCCTGAATGCAAAGGGAACAAACACAGATTGCTGAGGCAGAGTTTCTCCTTGGAGACACAGGTCAAAGCAACCTTTACCCCCTCCAGAACTCAATTAGCAAAAACCAAGAGTAAAATGAAAGGCATGAGGCAAAAAGACCCAAAGTGGTCATGCTACATCATCATGCCATGGGTTATTAGCAGCATGACTTTGGCAGCTACAAGTATGCCAGCATGCATCAGTTAGAAGCAAGCCTGCTCTGCCTCCCATGACTTCCAGTTGACTTGATTCCTGTATTTCTTTTAGCCCAGGCAATGCTCACAAATCCTCCTTAGGGTCTTCAGTTGAGCTGTGAATTCCTCAGACACTTACAGCTATTCCTGGTGCTGGAGGAAGCTGCTTTGCCCCTTCAGTGCCCTGCAGCAGCAAGGCAAGAGTTCAGCTGCAAAACACACTCAACAGGGAGCCAGAGACTCAATTCTAAATTCACCCTCACCCCCTGGCACCCATCTGCCCAGCAATGGGGTGAGCACAACTGCAGGTGCGAAATCACCACTGATTCTCTGCCAGACTCCCATGGAATGCTTGATGTTGATTGCTGTGGGTTTCAAGTCCCCGTGCTCTCCAAAGGAAGATGCCTCTCAAGTCTCTGTTGAATCCCAAACATTGCTTCAACCTTGTCCTTCCACCTCTGTCGGTGAAAGCGCTGTCTCCCATCAGCACTCCTCACCGCTCCAGGCTACTGATCCAGGTCTCCTCCAGCGATAATTCTCCGAGGTCGCCGGATCAAGCGAAGCAATTTAGAATAAATTGTGGTCACTTCAGACTTTTACATTAAACTCTGAACTTTGGGAGCTTCTCTGCACTGAAACTGTTGGCGATGCGCACCCTGGGGGGATTTGTATTTATTTATATCCAAAGAGCTCCTCACTGCACAACCTGCAGAGGCTAAGGAGATCAACAGGAAGGAGGGGAGAGTGGGGGATGCAAGGAATATGTCTTTGGCCTTTCTTTCCTCTTTTAAAACCCAAAGGCAACTCGGAGCTTAATAGCCTCTGCTCGCACAAGAGGGCAGGAGAAGGCCAGCATGCGGTCAAAATTCAGTGAGAAGGGCCTTTAAAGGGGATTTCTGCTTTGCAGGGTCTGTCTCTGAAACTCATTTCTGGAGTTTGCTCGATATGGCTATAGCAGGAGGCCAGGTCCCTGCTCAGGGCTGCTGCTAATGAATACCTGTTTGCTCTCCTTGCAGTGTAGTGAAGGTTGGAAGGACCTCCAGGGACCCCAAAAAGTGGAAGTTAGGTGAGAAAACATATGCTCAGCTAAATCTCCAAATATTGTCTACTTTCAGCTTGATTTTATTATTGGGGGGTGAAAGGGAGGAAGCTAAAAGTAATTCTTTGGATAAATTTCATTTTGGCATCCTCTGAAATATGGGGGGTTTTGTGTTAAAATTTGCATTTTGTCATAAAAAAGCTGAAAAATCACTGTTTAGCCATCCCAATTTGCTGAAATACGTTGGATCAGCCCTAAAATCTCACTCAGAGTTCTAGAAAGCTTCAAATATTAACGGAAGGAGTTTATTTTGCATTCCCCTTGCCTATCTCACCACGAGAGCCGCAGCACCCCCTCACACATAGTAGGGGTGTGTCTGGATTTAAGTGATGATGGAATTAGAGCCCATCTCTGCGATTTGCCCATCTGCTGCCAGTTTGGTGACCTACATGAGGTGAAATGAGATGTGCTGGTCTCCATCCAGCTCCTGGAGCGGGCACGTTGCCCCATCATAAGCATAAAGGAGCGTTGCCCAGCCTAAGTGATGTAAAATCTCATCACAGGCACTAGAGGCATCTTTTTGGTCCCTGTATCATAATTCAATCATGTTTCAGGCTGGTTTTGCCTATGTGAGTTAGAAAACTTGCAGAAAATAGGAATGAAGAGCATGCAGGATGTGTATTTCCATTCACCTGGAGCCAGATTCTGCTTTATTTTAGGAAAACTCCAAATATTATGAATTTGATGGTGTTTGTGCATTACAGCCTTACTAGAATTTGCAGACCTGCAGATGTGCTTCTTTCCTCATCCTCCCAAACCGTGCCTCTTAGACCAGATGGAAAGTTTACCCTTCCCAATCTAGTGCTATCTCTGCATGTAAATGAAGAAATTTGAGCTTAAAACCTGTCAAGCCAACACCTTCCCCCAGGATTAAATTGACTTTGAAAGTGCACGCTTCAAAAAATGCCCAAACAAACAGGCAAAAATCCCAAAAGGAAAGGAATTAATAACCGCAGTGTTTTCTAATGCGCGCGCTAAACAAATCCTTAAATCTAAATGAAATCTATATTGCATTCATTTCCTGGTTTTGAGCTGAGACTGGGCTAGTTTGGCTCCACATTCATCCAAATTTCATGCTTCTCCTTTGAATGCAGCTTATCGGAAATGTTTCCTTTCTTTTTCTCCTCCCTTATAGTGAGTTTTCGAAGCTCAAGTCAAAACCACAGCCTACATGGCAGGAGGTATGTCTGTCCTTTGTCTTTGTGTCCCTGCATGTGTTTTGGGGCATGATGCTCTGTGATGGCCAGGATTTGGGTATCACCCTCATTGGGGACCCAGCCTGCCAAAATCCTACTGTTCCGTGGATCAAGGAGAGAAATATTAGGTTTGGGTGTTTTGAAGAATGCTATCAGACAAACACAAATCTACCAGTCACATTGCTGCTGGGGATTTATTCCTCTACCTGTGAAATCTGCATCTGCTACAACAGGTTTCAGTGAATTTGGGGTATTTAATCTCCCTTCCACACTGCATTCCCTAGGGATAAAATATCCACATCACTCCTCTTCTAATGGATGTGTATTTTAGCTTCTCTCAGTATAAAAAAGGAAGATGGTTCTTGTTCATAATGGCTTAAATTACCTCTGTAGGCGACGCAGAGGATCTGCACACACCGACCATCATCTATCTCATCATCAGTTTGTCAGGGGGGAATTAGGAAGATGTCTCCTGGCTATTCAGTTCTTGCTGGAATATCTCTGCCACTAGCCATGCTTTGCAATGTTGAGAAAACCAGACCTGAGATGTTTTCCCATTGGATTTCGTTCCCTTCAGTTTGCTGCTATGAAATGCAACATTTTGGATCAGAGATTTGGAGATGTGGCTCCCAAGGGAGCCCCTGTTTTCTTCTCCCTAATGGTATTTATGTGAGTGTGATTCCCATGGCAGCACCACAGGCAGAGGATTTGCCACAATACACGAAGGACCTTCAAGGCCATCACCAGATCTTGCCTGAAAATGCCCAAACCAGTTCCAAAATTAAGTGGGAAGCCAGCAGACAGTCGGACATCCTGCACACCGTCACATGCAGGCCCAAGGGGGAAAACCCTGCAAGATCCCTAATGGACCAGAGAAGGAAACCACAGAGGCAACAACTTTTGTTTAAATTATCCATGGCTCGCAGGGCTCTGAGCATCGCCTGTGTCCTGAAGACACGGTTGGAAACACAAGCCTGAGCAAAGGAGCAGATGGACAGCAGTTGTTTTGCTGTCTGCCTGCACCTGCCAAATGAGCTTTCTTCCCTGAGCCGCAGCGGTTTCCAAGTGCTCTTGAAAACAGGAGGAGTTGGCAAGCTGGCTGCTGCCCCCCCGCGCTGCCAACTGATGGAGCCAGATTTTGGGAGTGGTGTTGGGGAAGATCATTGGAGCTGCATTCATTCATTGAAGGGCATGGATGTTGGGGGGGAAAGCATTTGAGATGTGGAAGGAGACCTGAACATGAAAACCCTCTCATATAGCAGCATAAAGCCGTAGAAGTCAATTCCAAACACAATGTTCAAACCTCCTTTCTTTTGAACCAGGGAGAATTTCCCAGTCTGAGATTATTTCTTCTCCATGGGCTGAGTTCACTCATCCCCAGAGGTCTTGACTTTTTCCCCTGTAGAAAGCCAAGATCCCAAACCATCACAGGCTATTTCTGCAGACATTTCAATGCAAACCCTTGCCCTGCAGAAGCTGGTTTTGTTATCAGCTTAATAGGGCCGAGACTTCAATTCATCCTTGCAATAAACTGGAGAAATGTTGTTGGTCTTGCGTTTTCTAATCAAATAAGGGTTTTTCTCCTAGAGGAGGCTGCTTGCTAGCCCTGAGATAGCCGCCCGGCCTGAGCATGTGGAATTGCAGATACTGCCAGCACCTATTAACCGTACAAATCTTTACATTGATAACTAAGGGAGAGATTTATGTCTTAAAATGAGACGTGCTAGCCCCAGCAACAAAATTGAGCCCATGGATCAATCCAAATCAGAATCCCCTGAGGAAGTAAAGGAGGCAATTGGCATTAATTGCCATCTCTGGCATTTTAGCAGCCTGCCAGGAACAATGGACCAGAGGATGGAGTTGCCCTTGGGGGCTCCTGGCCAAAGTCAAGCTGTTTTGGCAAGTTATTAGGGAATATTTGTGGAGTTTTCTCAGTTTCATGTTTTGGCACCTTCAAGGAAATAAATCAAAAATCTACTCACAGGGCTAAATGCATTTTAAACCCCAGCCTCTTGCTGTTGCATACCAATTGGCTAATAAGCCACAAACTGGATTTTCTCAGATTGATTCCCATACACTTCATTTACTTGCTGTTTTTTATCCAGCAGCCTTCTATCCCTGGCAAGTCCTTGCAGCCATGGGCAGGACTTCTCTAAATGCAACATCGTGCCATATCCTTCTTAACACCCCAAAATGTCAAGACCTTGTGCATGATCTTCTTCTAACTCATCATAATTCTCAACCTGGATGTTCACCATGCATTTTCAAAGGAGTAGCTGCTTTTCTGGTGTTATTTGTAGGAGTGTACCCTGGACCCCACTTCTTGGGTAGCCCCTGGGTAAGCTGTACAAGCTGGCAGGCAGATGGGAATGTCTTGTAGTCTGAGCTCTTGTCCCCAAGCCATCAAATCCACCTAAACTAATCTTGACAGCTGCTTGTCTAAACAATTCTTAGCTGGAGAATCCACAGCTTCCCTGGATAACCATTTCCTCATCAAAGCTAGGCCGTGCTGGTACTCTCTTCTTAATGTGTCCTGGAGGAAATTATGCGTCATTGTTAAAACTTTGTAGGTGTTTAATCTTCATTATGGGTATTTCCAAGTGACCCAGTGGGATGCAGGGAAACCTCTAAGCTCTGGAGGAAACAAAAGGATTCAGACTCTGGTTCGCCTCTAGCTGGCTGAGTTTGATTGGTTTTGTAAAACCAAAGCTTATTTGCCACGGAATGAAAAGAAATTGTCTCTTGGGAGACTGGAAAGGCTCCAGAGAAGAGCTGCTGCCATGAGAAAAGCTTTGTAAGCTGACCCATGTGGGATGAGGTTAAGGGAAGTGAGCAGGGACAGCCCCGAGCAGGAGATTGCTCATTCCTGCTCTGGGCTGTGGCTATAAATAAAGACCAGGATATAAAAGAAAAGGGAAAGGAAGAATGAGTTGGCTTATTCTCCTTCATCAATGAAAGAGGACAGCTTTAAAGAGACACAAGAACAATACAGAAAATAACAAGCCTGGTTTCCTAGAAATTAAGGCTGAGCTAAAAGCAGCTTAGCCAGATTGGTTGACAGGGGGTACCACAATCTGCTGAAACTTGCTTTTCCATCTGAGCCCTTCATGTCATTTGGACAGGCACTCAATGGAGCTAAAAAATAGTGCTTTCTGCCCAAATTTTCCCTCTTCTGAGGGAATTTTCCTTCTTTGCACATTTTCAAGGAAAGCTGCTGGGCTTGAGTATGAACTGCAAAGAAAGATGAGGCTGTAAAGGAGGAATGAGTTGGATCAGAAATGTTGTGGCCTCTCTGGGTCCTTGCCAGGCTTTTTCCACCTTGGCGGTATGTTCCCTGTGTGAGCATTGCCAGAGGGCAGAAGGGGTCGGATACAGCCCTGGCCACATAGGGCTCCAGCATCTGTAATGAGCCATCTCTGAAGCTGGGGGCAGAGCAGGCTGCTGCCGTCTGGGCATTAATCAGATGAAATGGGGAGATATCAAGGTAAGTGCTTTTTAGTGCCACATTTTGTTAGATCCCAGGAGCTGACTGCTGCCACGGTGCTTTCCACTCCCTCCTGAAATGGCAGGAGAAAGGCCTAATGTCTTTCATGATGAAGACATCTGTTATTAGATCCCACATGCTCAATTCGGTGCTTGTGCTTTAAAGGAATTTCTAAGCCACTCTTAGTTTTGAGGCTGCGTAGAGACCTTTCCTTAGAAAGCTGTTTAAAATTAGACCCTCAGACCTTGCCTTAAAAAGGCTGCCCCAAAGTCCATCCTTGAAGCTCAGAAAGGAGCACATGTGGAGAGGACTGTGGGTGTCACCTGGTGAATGCTCTGGTCACCAAGGAGAGGACAGCAATCAGACAGCAGCAAATAATAGAATCATAGAATGGTTTGGGTTGGAAGGGACCTTAAAGCTCACCCAGCTCCAAACCCTACCACGGGCAGGGACACCTTCCACTAGACAAGGCTGCTCCAAGCCCCATCCAACCT